>CM033644.1:138252764-138315948 GCA_019512145.1 Engystomops pustulosus
TAGAACCTCTGGCTGTTGGGCATCAACACACCCATCATGGTGTCATTTTTGCAATTAAAAGTGAGATGTGGGCCATTTTATCTTCAGAATAGATTTTGGCATTGGTCACTTTTTAGGTTTGATCAAGATGCATTGTCACTTTTTCAAGATATTCTTGGACATATAAGGCTTATTTTTCATCGAGATTAGATGCCAAATCAGATATTACTTTTTATTTAGTGGATCGGAATGAGTTTGAGCTGTATGTGTACGGATATGGTGGGGCTTTCCACATATTTATTTTAGTGAATCTTTAGCTTATTCATGGGGATTTTGAGTAACTCTTGAATGATGCAAGAAAATAAAACTCATCCACACTCGGTTTCAGATTTTTTTTTTTGGGCCTATTTACTGTAAACTAATAAAAGATTTCTTCTGTGATCACTGTGATTACAGTGATTTATTTCATGTACAGGCAGTCCGCCGGGTTACATACAAGATAGGGTGGAGGTTTGTTCTTAAGTTGAATTTGTATGTAAGTTCGAAACTGTATATTTTTATAATGGAAGTTCTAGACAATTTTTTTTCTTTTGCCCCGTATGACAATTGGAGTTTAACACATAATTTGGTGTATTGACCAAGAATTAATAAAGCTTATTACAGGCACCTTGTACAGCTGATCATTGCAGTCTGGGACTATAGTAAAGAATCCAGAGAGTTCACGAGGTCACAGTGGGCAGGAGGGGTCCGTCTGAACTATGGGTTGTCTGTAAGTCGGGGTTGTCCTTAAGTAGGGGACCGCGCTGTATAATAGTTCCTTTATATATTTTTACAACTTACATTACTGAAGAGAAACTAATATAAGAAAATCTCATTTGTTTTAGTATCGCCATCTTTTCAGATGCATATCTTAGTTACTTTTCAGTGGGCAGAGCTAGTTGAGAGCTTATTTTATGGAGATGAATTTTTCTCCCGAGCGAGTTCTCTAAGGTTTCCCAATTTATTGTACAGATTGTTACAGATGCGCGATACTACCAAATATATGGGGGTTATTTTGTGTTTAACAAACAAACTTTATTAAAGGACAGTCAACATCAGTCTCGTCAAACAGATTCTCCTAAAAGCAAAATCCTTGTTGTAGAGTGTTAAAAAAATAAATAAATTAACATACGGTAATCAAAGTTCAATAGATTTTATATGTGGATCAGTAAGTGAGTAAATGCTATATAGGTTGCAGGTTTTACTACATTATTATATCATCAACATCAACATGTGGACTGGTTTTTTTCATTCCCTTAAAAATCATTGCTTGTCATTTGTGTGTGTAGTGCGATGTTAATGTAACATACTACTATACTTTTTTTTGTGATAGAATAGGATACTAAAGGTATATCAACTCGAGAATTGGTCTTTCTGTACAAATGGAGTCTTAAAATACTAATATTGTAATTCTATGTCGAAAATTTGGCTTCTAGCAAAAAATAATGTGGACTATACACTATAATGGAGGTATTAAAATGTACTAATCATGAATGGCTAAACTTCGACCTCGGGTCCCTTTAATTTAGTAAATCAGTCCGTGAGGAGTAGACAGGACAAGAAGTATGGCTGCTGATAGAATTATCGTCGCACCGCCTGGGCAGTCATGTGGATCTCCTAAGTTTTGCGCACCAGTATGGCCAATGTTGTGGTGAGATGTCATCTCGGTGCAGTGATGGCAGTCACACATCATTACTATGGTAACCAAGCAGAGCAGTCTGTACATAATCACTGGGAGCAGAGCATAAGAGGTAGGAGAGTTACTGAGAACTGAAGGATCATGGGTCTTGTAGTTTCCAGTGGTGGCCATCTTTGTGATAACTCACCTTACTTTATAGAGGCCATAAATTTGTGAATCATAAAATCAAAATATTTAAGCTCCATTTGTGACAATGAGAGTTTATTTGTATTAAAGCAGCATGGGTTTTTGTATCAAAGTCATTTCCTGGAATACCCCTTTAAGTTATTTTCTCAAAGTTGTTAATAATTAATTTGTCATTAGATAATCTGTTATTTATTCAGGATCTCCACACAAACAGGTGTCAGTTCCTATTGTGGGCAGGAAGCGGAACAGGATAGAGAGTGCTTAACACGTGTGCTCTGTGGCTTATGCCAGATGGAACAAGATTGTAGCTACTGCCAAGGATTTATATATTTCTTGCGCCCTTATACTGGAGTGATGGAGGGCAACGAAGGAGATGCACTTAAGGTAGGCAAAACTACTTGAACCAGCTTGTATCCTACTACTTAAACCAGAATTGTATTTGTTGTGACTTGAAGCTAAGTTTGGCAAGACACAGCAGTTTAGCTTTTAACAAACCCAAGTCACGTGGTTTCCTTGCTAAGGCTCAGACCCCACCATGGTATCATATGTATACAATCTTTCTATCACTTTTTTTATAAAAAATTTTATTGGAGGCATAATGGTGAAAAAGTGGCTTTTCAGACATTTAGGCGTAATTTTTCATTACACAGGTTCATTACCGGCATAATATTTTTATATGCATATTACTTTTAATAAACTTTTTGGGACACGGCCATACCTAATATAGTCTTATCAATATGTTTATGATTTTATGCGTGTATTTTTATAGGTGTTAGAACGATCATATGGGGGGATTTGAATGTTTTGGGTTTTTTTTCATCCATGTTTTAAAACCGCAGCAGTTCCCAGCAGGTATACGTTGTGACACACCTCTCTCCATACATCCCTTCATGACTGCCTGATGTTATTTTAAAAGGGTTAAAAGTCCTTGTTTTAGAGTAGAAAGAATATAGCCAGAGAATGACTTTGATGTCTAGAGAGTTCAGAAAGAGATTTGTTAATAATTTCCCCAGAAGAGGGAGGCTATATACATTTCATTCTATTCAAGCCTCCCAAGGATCTTCACAAAAGTAATAGTGGAATCGGATTTGGGGCCGGCGGATCTAAAAGAAATACATAATACGCATGTCATTCCTGTTTAGGGAAAACCTGTTAAATCTGCCAAACTAATCACTCAATTGAAACTGCCACACGTTCACTCATAATACCAGATTCTCAATTAGAATCATCTACTACAAGATTGGTGGTGGCTCCAATTAATCAAACGCTGATTACGCGGGACAAAGAAATAATTTTATGGATATTCTATACTGATTTAATAAAAGAAGTTAAACTAAACAAAAAAAAATAGAAAGCATAAACAATTGAAAAAAGACAAGATAAAACAAGGTAGAATAACCCTCCTCCACTCCCCATTATGGCTATTCCTCCCCTCCTCCATCAGTTTACAACCCCACCCCCCCGCCCCCCGTCTCCATACCCCCCCCCTCCTACGTTCTCATCTTCCTTTGCTTTTCCTCTTCGCGCGCCCCCCCCCCCTTCCCTTTTTGTCACCCCGTTCCAAAAAGTGAAACTTTACTGTTAAAGGTCTATAAGAGATGAGGAGGCCATGAAATATCTTTGATAAGTCATTCATTACACGTGTAGCTGCGTTCCCACAAACTACGACACACACCTAGGACTATTAATGCAAGACAAAATTGATTTTTAAAGCGATTGGGAGCAAATAATCAGCGCATTTGGAAGACAGACATAGTAACAATTCGCGGGAACAATACTCCTGCTCTGGTGGACGAAAAACGGCTATTCAGAAGAAAGGATGAGTGTGGGTGAACCCGCTCTGCCTTGGTCGATCCTTCCGGTATGTGGTTGCCTAGTGGTTGAGGTGGTGTAATTTTTCCATAATAGGAACGGTTCATTTTATGTCTTGGGAAAATCCGTTTACCACCCGAGGAACTATGGTAGTTTTGGGGTATGCACACACTCCGATCACCCCTTAACATCTTTAAACCTGAAATGCGCACAAGAATGGTCTATGGTGAAAACTAGAGTGGCATCAGTGCTATTTGTCCTCGAGATGTGAGGTCAAGTTAGGAGTCGGGAAAGTATTATTATTTCGTTGCAAATGACTTATCTTTTTCTTCTTTGGTCTATGGTAGAGCGGCGATTGTAGCTACAAAGATTATTTTTGTGTTATATAATTAAGTCAGTAAGATTCATCTTCTTTATTGATTCCAAAACTGAGGTTAAGTTAAAGAAAAGTAAATAGAATTACCGACCGTAAAAAGAAAAACAGTAATTTGCAACAGATTGGATTTTTAATAAATCTCCTATCGTGCAGCTTGCACGTCGGCAACGCATGTTGTTTTTATTAATGATCTGATACATGGTGACATACAACAAATATCTAAAATGCGGCTGCTGCTCTCCTGCTCTCCGTGTGCATCTTCTCAGCAGGAGAAAATATGAATTATTTTCCTCATTTTCATTACTTAATATGTTATATTATCACTACAAAAGAGGAAATGCGTCTAAAAAAAATAGGATATTCATAACTCTAGGGTGTCCCTGGGAATCATTCCTCAAAGCATTTTGCCTCTCGGTCCTCATTTAGTACCTTTTTCTTAAAAACACTACAATCCGCAAGATGGAGGGCAGGACCTGCTCCTTGTCACCTCATCACAAGCACAGGCTGCTGACCAATGACACCATATCTATCTATCTAATATCTATGTATATCCTATTCATTGCTCTCGCTCACTCACATCGCTCGCGCTCGCTCTCATTCTAACTTAGAAGTCGCTGATCAACAAGCTCCTTCTAGAGCCCTAACCAAACAAATAGCAGACACTAAGGTTCAGCTAGACTCTGCTCCTCACTGAACATACAATGCAACCTATACCATGTACATAGGTGCACTACTTCAAACAAGCTAAAAAATAATACCCCTATTTACATAGATGGGTTCAGTTCACACTACGGTTGTGATTTCCATTCCAGTGATCCGTTATTCTTCAGTATTCTTCACGGAAAAAAGACTGAGCTTGCATTACTTTTTTTCCCATTTAACATTCAAAACGGATAATACCAAAGAGACCATAACGGATGACAATAAGTTATTTTTACATTGAAGTCAATGGGGATGGATGTTAAGTGTTTTTTTACTTTTTTTTTTTTTTACCGAATGCTTTATCGTGATTTAATTTTTTATGCGTCGTTTCATTATGTTATAAGGATTAAATTTTTAGAAACTACACCACTCAACATATTGAAACAAAACCTTTAAGTTTATTAACCCAGGGGTTAAAACAAAATTAGGTGCAATTTTGAAATGTATATTTTTACATTTTTTTTTAATAAAAAATATGCCAATACATATGTGGTGGAAAACTGCTGTTTGGGCACACACCATGGCATTAAAGGGAATGTGTGCCATTCAGAATAGATTTGCATTGTCACTTTTTAGGTTTGATCAAGATGCATTGTCACTTTTTCAAGATATTCTTGGACATATAAGGGCTTATTTTCATCGAGATTAGATGCAAATCAGATATACTTTATTTTAGTGGATCGGATGAGTTTGAGCTGTATGTGTACGGAGATATGTGGGGCTTTCCACATATTTATTTTAGTGGATCTTTAGCTTATTCATGGGGATTTTAGTAACTCTTGAATGTATGCAAGAAAATAAACTCATCCACTCTGGTTTCAGATTTTTTTTTTTTTGGGCCATTTACTGTAACATAAAAATGTTCTTCTGTGGATCACTGTGATTACAGTGATTTATTTCATGTACAGGCAGTCCCCGGGTTACATACAAGATAGGGTCTGGAGGTTTGTTCTTAAGTTGAATTTGTATGTAAGTCGAAACTGTATATTTTATAATGGAAGTTCTAGACAATTTTTTTTCTTTTGCCCCAGTGACAATTGGAGTTTCAAAAGCATCCAGAGAGCTTCACCAGAGGTCACAGTGGGCAGAGGGGTCCGTCTGTAACTATGGGTTGTCTGTAAGTCGGGTGTCCTTAAGTAGGGGACCGCCTGTATATAGTTCCTTTATATATTTTTACAACTTTACTGAAGAGAAACTAATATAAAGAAAATCTCATTTGTTTTAGTATCGCCATCTTTTCAGATGCATATCTTTAGTACTTTTCAGTGGGCAGAGCTAGTTGAGAGCTTATTTTCTGGATGATGAATTTTTCTCCGAGCGAGTTCTCTAAGGTTTCCAATTTATTGTACAGATTGTTACAGATGCAGCGATACCAAATATATGGGGGTATTTTGTGTTTAACAAACTTTATTAACAAGGACAGTCAACAGTCTCGGTCAAACAGATTCTCCTAAAAGCAAAATCCTTGTTGTAGAGTGTTAAAAAAAATAAATAAATTAACATACCGGTAATCAAAGTTCAATAGATTTTATATGTGGATCAGTAAGTGAGTAAATGCTATATAGGTTGCAGGTTTTACTACATTATATATCATCAACAACATGGTGGACTGGTTTGTTTTTCATTCCGCTTAAAAAATCATTGCTTGTATTTGTGTGTAGTGCGATGTAATGTAACTACTACTTTTTTTTGTTGGAAAGAAATAAGATACTTAAAGGGGTATTCCAGGAATTGGCATAATTCATATACAAATGGGTCCTTAAAATACTAATATGTAATTAGTTCTTTAAAATTTTGCTTCCCTTAGCAGAAAAATAATGTGGACATACACTATAATGGAGGATTAAAATGCTACTGCCCCTTTAATCAGTCCGTGAGGAGTAGACGCAGGACAGAAGATGGCTGCTGATCACATCTTCTGCACCGCCCTGGGCCAGTCATGTGATCATCACTAAGTTTTGGCTACAGTGCATCCAGTATGGCCAATGTTGTGGTGAGATGTCATCTCGGTGCAGTGATGGCAGTCACACATCATTACTATGGTAACCAAGCAGAGCAGTCTGTTACATAATCACTGGGAGCAGAGCATAAGAGGTAGGAGGAGTTACTGAGAACTGAAGGATCATGGGTCTTGTAGTTTCCAGTGGTGGCCATCTTTGTGATAACTCCACCTACTTTATAGAGGCCATAAAATTTTGTGAATCATAAAATCAAAATATTTAAGCTCCATTTTGTGACTAATGAGTTATTTGTATTTAAAGCAGCATGGGTTTTTGTATCAAAGTTCATATTCCTGGAATACCCCTTTAAGTTATTTTCTCAAAGTTGATTAATAATTAATTTGTCATTAGTATATCTGATTTATTTCAGGATCTCCACAGAACAGGTTGCAGTTCCTATTGTGGGCAGGAAGCGGAACAGGATAGAGTAGTGCTTAAACGTGTGCTCTTGGCTTATGCCAGATGGAACAAGATTGTAGGCTACTGCCAAGGATTTAATATTCTTGCTGCCCTTATACTGGAAGTGATGGAGGGCAACGAAGGAGATGCACTTAAGGTAGGCAAAACTACTTGAACCAGCCTTGTATTCCTACTACTTAAACCAGAATTGTATTTTGTTGTGACGTGAAGCTCAAGTTTGGCAAGACACAGCAGTTTAGCTTTTACAACCAAGTCACGTGGTTTTCCTTGCTAAGGCTCAGACCCCAATTGTATCATATGTATACAATCTTTCTATCACTTTTTTTATAAAAAATTTTATTGGAGGTGAAAAAGTGGCTTTTCAGACATTTAGGCGTAATTTTTCATTACAGGGTTCATTACCGGCAATAATATTTTTATATCACTATATTTTTAAAAACTTTTATAAACTTTTTGGGACACGGCCATACCTAATATGTTTATGATTTTATGCGTGTATTTTTATAGGTGTTTTAGCATATGGGGGTGATTTGAATGTTTTGGGGTTTTTTTCATCATTTTTAAAATCGCAGAAGTTCCCAGCAGGTGTAGTCTGTGACACCTCTCCATACATCCCTTCATGACTGCCTGATGTATATTTACAAAGAGAAGGGGTTAAAAGTCCTTGTTTTAGAGTAGAAATATCCAGAGAAATTACTTTTGATGTCTAGAGAGTTCAGAAAGAGATTTGTTTTATAATTTCCCCAGAAGAGGAGCTTCTACAAAGGATCTTCACAAAAGTAATAGTGGAAGTGATTGCCCAGATCCAAAAAAAAGATACTCATTGGGGGACATTTACTTAGTGTCGGTGTCTGCATTGGTTTTGTTACCGACCTGCTCTCGGAAAGAAGATAGACATTTAATATTGTAGATCTGTGCAGAGACATTTCTGGCGCCTAGACTATTTTCTGTCCCTGGGACCAAAATCTGTCCCGAGCACCAGAAATGTGTCCAACAGTTCCTGCTAGACCAGTTTTCTTTTGGTCTACTTTCCGCCAGTTTACAGCGCCCAAAAAGGGGTGCGACACATATTAATTGTGTCTGAGTTTCCACTCCGCCCAAGCCACGCCCCTTTTCGGAGCAGACGGAAAAAGTCATTTTTTCTGGCACCGCCAGCTAATAAATAGGTCTGAGAGCAGAACATGTGGTGAGAGCGCCACAAAACTGGCGGAAACGCCATAGTAAATGTTCCCCATTGTCTTCTGTTTAGGCAACCTGTTAATATCTGCCAAAACGAATCCACAATTGAAACTCCACACAGTCACTCCTATCCAGATTCTTCAGAACATCTAACTACAGGATGGATGGTGGATTCCAAGTAATCAGACCTGATTCCGGGCACAGAAAAATAATTTTTAGGGTATTCTACTAGTTTAAACCAAAGTTCTTTCCATTAGAGAAACAAACAAAATTACATTTTGTGATAACCAGTTTCCAAAAGTAAACTTACTGTAGCATAAGAGAGGCCATGAAAATCTTTGATAGCATGCATACAGCGTGTAGCTTCGTTCCCACACCAGGACTTTACAGACATTGATTTTAAGGATTTGGGACAAAAATCCAAGCCATTTGGACAAGACAGTAAAAATTCCGGGAACAATACTCTGCTCTGGTGGAGAAAACCTACAGAAAAGGATAGTGTGGAACCCCTGGCTGGTCGATCCGGATGGGTGCCACTGGTTGAGGTAGTGTAATTCCAGAATAGAACGTTCATTCTTTGGGAAGAATCCGTTTACCAGAACTATGGTTAGTTTGGGGTACACTCTATTAAACCTGAAATCCACAAAATGGTCATGTGAAAATGAGCAGAGTCATATTTGTCTCAGGTGAGTCAAGTTTAGAGTCTGGAAGGGTATTTCGTTTCAAATGACTCTATCTTTGGTTCTATGGTACCTACAAAGATTATTTTGTGTTATATTAAGCAGAAGATCATCTTCTTTATGATTCCAACAGGTTAAGTTAAAGTAATACAGACAATTAAACAAATTTGCACAAATTGGATTTTTATCTGCAGCTTGCACTTCCAACCATGTTTGTTTTATGATCTGAACATGGTGACATCTAAAATGAACCTCTCCCTGCATCTTCTCAGGAAAAATATGATTATTCTCATTTTCATGTACTTAATTTCACACAAAAGAGGAAATCCTAAAAAAGGATATTTCATACTCTACCTAAGGTAACAAGTAGTTTGGGTGACCAGTGACCAGTTCTCTATAGTATTGTATATTTCTGAAAGCTGGATACAAAACTTTTTATTTTTATGCAGTACATAGGGTACTGACCAACAGTATGTTCTTTGGTGCAATAGAAACTGCTGAGTCTCTTAAAATGCACTTAATGAACGCTCGAGAGATGATATCACCTGGCAACGTTTCGTAGTCAAAGTGCTTGTCCTTGTTAATTATTCATGGAGAACTCCAAACGTGTAACTCATGGAAGAAAAAACATTAGTCATGTGTTAATTTCATCAACGCTCCTCTAAAGTACCATATTTCAAAGATCAAGTGACGCAGGAAGTTCAAATTAATATTAAACAAAATTCAAATGACTGTTTTATCTTGTTAAAAATAATAGATAATTCCTCTCAATATTTCTATCTGATCACAGCCATTGTTGAATGTATCTAGATTTAGCAGTGTTGTCAATTAACTACCGTATATACTTGTGTATAAGCCGAGTTTTTCAGCAAAAAAAAATGTGCTGAAAAACCTCACCTTGGCTTATACACTAGTCAAAAAAAAAAATAAATAAACTTAATACTCACCCTCCGTTGTCTCCGATGTCCGTCGCGGCTTCCGGTAGCTCCCTGTGTCTCCTCTTCTCTAGCCGTCAGGGGCGCGTCCATATGATCTGATGGCCATCGCACACTGTGATTCGGCGGTGTCGCCGCTGATGATGTCATCAGCGGCGACAGCGCTGCATCGTAATGTGCGACGGACGACCAATTTCATGAGAAGCCGCCGGGAGCCGCTACTGGGAACATCGAACGATGGACATCCGGGACACCGGAGGGTGAGTATTAAGTTGTTTTTTTTTTTAAATCTGTTTGGTAAACTGCGAGGGGCAGGCTGTATGCTACATGGGGGCAGGCTGGATGTATACTACACCCTCGGCTTATGCTCGGGTATATACGGTACTCATAATTTACTGGTTGTCATCCACCCTATTTTCATTAACACTAGGCGCCTTATATTCTATGTTTGGTTCCACGTGTATTCAATTGCAGGTAGTGACACATACAACAGCAGGCATGCTTTATGTCGCATGAACCATAAACCAATCATTATGTTTCTTTTTATTTGTCTAAACATAACCATTGTTTGTCTTTCAATACAGATAATGATTTATCTCATAGACAAAGTGCTGCCAGATAGTTACTTTGTCAATAATCTGCGGGCACTATCGGTGGATATGGCTGTGTTTAGGGATCTCTTGAGACTGAAGCTGACAGACCTGTCGCACCATTTGGATGTGCTTCAAAAAACTGCAAATAGAGAAAGTGGGGGTAAGTCTTTTTTTTTTTTTTTTTTTTTTCTTTTTTTAAGAATAACTATAATTAAACTTGCCCTAAATATGCATTGCCATTGAAATTTTGTTACAATTGTATTAACCCCTTAAGGATGCGAGACGATATAAATCAGCGGCCAATTTATAATGTCTATGGAACTGCCAGTGTGCCTGTGCGATCCGCATGAGGAGACCAGCTGTTACATACAGCCTGGTCCATGCTGTGTCTTCCCGACATGGAGATCACTACCTCCTGGGCAGTTTAAGTCAACTGCCGCAATCGAGTTTGAACGCAACAGCTAAGAGGAGAGAGAGGGAGCGCAATCATGGGTTTCCATGGCAGCCGGGGGTCTGACAAAGACCTCCCTGTCTGCCATATACAGTTGCCTATGAGATCCAGTTCAAGACTGGATCTAATAGGCCAACTATCAGTAAATCACTCAGATACAATACATTGCAATACAGAAATATAAAGGGATCAAGGTATCCCGAGTGTAAGTCCCCTAGTGGGACAGTAAAATAAAGTAAATTTAAAAAATGTAAATACATGAATAAAATAAAACACGCCTCCCATTTCCCTATATATACTTGTATATAAAATAATTAACATTACGCCTAAACACAAAATTGGTATTGTCACGTCTTTAGCAACCTTGGCCAGGTACATTATTATACCTGTATTGTCAGGTGTATATAAAAATAAAAAAACAAAAAATTGCAATTTTAGTGCTTCCTACCTCCCAAAACATGTAATAGAAAGAGATCAAAAAGTCAGATGTACTCTATAATAGTACCAATCTAATGCTACCTTTTCCTCCAATAAACAAGCTTTAATAACCCTATTTTTGAGGAATAAAAAAGTTAGTTCTCAGTATATAGCGCCACTTGGGCAAATGCGTTTCCATAAAGAGGAGTTTTTATTTTCTTTAGTAAAATATAAGAAAACCTGTACATGTTTGGTATTTCCTTAAAGGACACCTGTCATCAGGTCTCTGCCACTTGTCCTGTCACTACTACCTGTTGGAGCAGCTCACAAGGATCCCATCCCAGCCTTTATCTAGTTATTTCATACATTATTCATTGTAAAATCATCTATTCTTTCATGTAAATGAGGCTGGTCACATGGTCAGAGGCAATGATGTCACCCCTGTTCCCCCTCCCCTCTCCTCCCCCTGCTCATGTCTGTGTGTAATGTATAATAAAGCATGGCTAGTGTGTGTATGTCATCTGCTGACATACTGTATCCTCCTAATAAACATGTGAGAGACACAGACATCAGCTACACATGAATCTGACATGTTCTGTTATAACATGGCTGCATGGAGCTGTTGTATCTCTCCTATATGCGCGCACACACACACACACACACACACACGCACACACACGCGCGCACACACGCGCGCACACGCACACACACACACACACACACGCAGCAGGGGGCGTGGCCACCAGCAAGCACATGATTATACCGCCTCACACCATTATATAGGCTGTCAGTCATGCACTGGGGGTGTGGCTGTACCTCCCACTCATGAATGGGCAGCTTGAATATGCTAATGCTTCATTGGACATTTCACAGGTCATTTGCATACAGCTTTAGGACCTCATTGCTTAGGTTTACAGGCATGTAGAGGGACAATGAAGGGATAGAGGCAATGCTCTCTAATGGCAGTTTATGAAAATATATTTAGTTTAGGGGGGTTATTTTGCATGACGGGTTCTCTTTAACCGTACTTGCCTATAGAACAATTATATCATGTTTATTATGAGTAAATGTTTAAATTAAAAACACAAGCGGCAAAACAGCTGTTTTATTCTGTACGGTTTCAGAAAAGGGGTAATAAATTTGAATCCTCATGCTATTTTTACCATAAAAGTAAACCCATTGGAAAATACAAATCTTCCTGAAAATAACAAGCTTTTATATGCCCTTTTATATGTTAGATTAAAAAAGTTAGACCTTTTTACGTTTTTTCCTGCTCAAATTCCAAAAGATATGTGTCCTGACGGCCATTTTAGGCCATGTCCTTAAGGTGTTAATGGACCTTGTAATAAGCCTAATTGTAAACCTAACTCTGCTTATACTAGAGTCTAAAAAAATTAACACTGTACTCACTTTTCCCGCGACCCCACAGGTGGTCCTCTTGCTACTGATGCTTCGGGTCCTTCAGGTTACCTCACGACGCCGGCGATACAGAAACAAGGACGCCGGCAAGCGGCTGACATCATTGTGTTTGTCGGACGTGCACGGGGACCTGAGGAGGAGCCGAAGGACCCAAAGAGGCATCTGAGCGTCCCAAGCAAAGAAAGGAGCTATTGGGGGGGGGGGGGTGTCATTAAGGTGAATACAGTGTTTAATTTTTTTGATTAAAGGATTGGCAGGCAGGGGCTGGCAGGCTATATCGTGGGAGGGATGGGCTGGCTATACACTGCAGGGGCTGGCAGGTTATATTGTGGAATATATGGGCTGGTCAGCTTTATACTGGCTGGTGGCTGTGACCAATGCATTTCCTACCCTATGCCTATATTCTCGTCAATAGGTTTCACTCGATTTATGTGTTAAAATTGGGTACATCAGCTTATACTCTGGATGACCTATATTCGAGTAAATACAGTAGCTACTTTTCACATGTGTGTTATTAAGTCTTTTTTTTTTTTAATGTAGAAGTATCTGTGAGGGTTGTATGTTACTCCTGTGATGTATGAAGGACTGGAGTGGGTGTTTGGGAGACATATCACAGATTAATGGGCTTGATAAAACTAAGGAAACTTAAAACAAATTATGTAATATTTTCTTATTCAAATTTAAGTAAAAATATATTTGTTTTATTTATTACAGGTGGCTATGAACCGCCTCTCACTAATGTCTTTACTATGCAGTGGTTTTTGACTCTTTTTGCAACCTGTCTTCCAAACCATACTGTCCTTAAAATTTGGGATTCTGTGTTCTTTGAGGGGTCTGAGATCATCCTAAGAGTAGCACTGGCCATTTGGGCAAAGCTTGGAGCGTAAGTTTTTAATTATTCTTTTACAATACAATTTCTATGTAACATAGGTATATATTGTAAACTTTAGTAGTTGGTTGCTAGCTTTGCAACACCAGCCAACCCCTGCTGACCACCTCCTAGTTCCCTTGTGTGTCGAGTTGATGGCAGAACTTCCATCTCTAATTGCACTACGCATGGGGATAACTTTATTTGTCATTTATTGTATTAAGTCACATAAACCCCCTTAAAGGAAACATTCAGCTGTTAACCTCTCACGAATTCTGACCTCACCAATTTTAGAGCAGCACACAAGGATTCCATCCAAGCTTTTTATATTGTTGATCCATACATTAATCTTTGTTAAATCAAAATATGCAAATTAGCATCTGAAGTGGGGAATTTGAGCCAGGAGGAGACTGTTGCCTTCTACCCATCCCATTTCCCCCCCCCTGCTCATTTCTCTGTAAAGTAAAGCATTGCATTGCATTAGTAATTATTTACTAATGTTGCCTGTGAGACTCAAGGCAGCAGTTACACCAGTACCTGACCTCCATTCCCCTGTACAGAGAGCTGCATCCTGTAATTTTCCCTCGGCACACACCGCCTCCAGTTGAAACTCACATTCTGCTAGGGGGAAGGGGCAACCAGCAAAAAGAACTACAGAGAACTTAGTCAAGCACTGAGAGGCATGTCTGCGCAAGTGATACATTAATAAACTGGACTCAAAATAAATACTTCATTAAAAAAGCTATGATTAAAAAGCAATGCCCTTATCCCTGGTTGCTTTTCATGGCGGCAGTGTTAAAAAGATAAGTGCAGTCACACTGAGTGAATCCTGCATATTTTCATTTCCCGAACTGCCCTGCCTCCCTGTTCCTGATTGACAGGTCTCACTGCTACCACCATGCTGTCACATTGATCTAGGACCGTTTGCCAATATTCAACTGCAAATATATACAGCTCCTTTTACTTTCCCAGGGGCTGTTATCAGGGGTAGGAAATTTTGAGAGGTTGTGTGTGACTCCGCTCTGCTACATCATTTACCAGAGCAGAGGAAGAGTGAACAGAAATCAACCTAGAATGCTTCTGACACACAACCAATAATGCTTCCACAGGCCACAACCCGTTACCCCAAGTGATTGAAATATATGACTACATGGGGGAAAATGGATAGAATCTGTATTATTCTCTCAACTATGTGTCTCACTCTGTGGTCCATAAAATGATGAGAATGAGTCATATGTGCTAGCTTTAAGAACAAAGCTAGCACACATCCTTATTTTAGTCTTAACTGTAGTGCCGCTAGTTCAGTCATAAGACTTAGATTGCATAATATTCCCATGTGGTAGGTAGCCTCACATCCAATGATCAGTGTAAAAAAACCTATTATGCTTTATTTCTCAGACAGCATATTTCCTTGCAGATTGTGCTTTCATTGCTGTAAATGTGCTCTTGAATGTGTATTAAAAGCAGGGGCGTTTGCAGGTAAAAGATCCGGGGCACGGGCCCCAATGCATGTGTATGGCACTTTCAGTAATGCCCGCTACTGTACATACCCTCCCTAACATTTTGGTTCTGTCAATAATAACGTTATGCTATTGAGGGAATATACAGCTACAGAAACACAGGAGAAATCCCTACGTGTTACAGACAGTGACTGCTGGTGACATGTCCAGTTGACTATTAGGCATCACCACATGTCCTTCACTGTCCCAATATCTTGGTTCTCTGAAGGCGCGTTAACATGTTGCAATTAAAAATGCATCGCAATCAGCTTTGAGGTGGTTTTAGGTGCAGTATTGTTATTTTAAGTGAACTACATTTGTGGAACAGGTTTCCCCTTCAAACTCAAATTCACCCGTTCAGATCATGTCTTTCACCTGTTAAATTGACAAAACTGCACCTAAAACCACCTCAAAACTGCAACACGTAAACACACCCTGACTGCCCTAACACTCTCCCAAAATACTGTAAGGCTGCGCTCACAGGTTTGCATCTAAACAAATACAAGACACCAGGTGCCCTTATCCATCACATAACCATCACTGGAAACTCATGTGTGAGCAAACCAAGGCCCCATCCTACTGCCACGTGTGAACACACCCCAAGAAGTGTTCCCCCAGTAATGTCCCCACACACACAGCTCCCCTGTAATGTCCCCACACATACAGCTCCCCCGTAATGTCCCCACACACACAGATCATGTGATCGTGACATCATAACAGGTCCTGCAGGGAAAGCAGTGTACACTCTGCACTGTGAAGCTTCTCATCACGATCTATGTCCAGAGGACACGAATCGTGATGAGAGAGGATGATGCCCGGACAGCGAGACAAATGTACTGCTGACCCAGGGAGATCCGGGGCACCAGCCAAAAGATCCGGGGCACGAGCCGCGGATCTTTTGACTTAGTGACGCCCCTGCTTACAAGTGATCCAATAGTTATCAGTGTTAGAGGCCACAATTTGGCAGGTCCAACTCCTGACAGATTTCAATTTCTTTGTCACTGCCATGCAAGTCTGTCCCACCCGTTAATGGCACAAGGTGTTATCAGCCACATAACTGAGGTTTATTGGTTGTGTCCCAGGAAACGTTTCAGTTGTGTTCATGTGTTAAAATGTGGTCCAAATAGAATGCGACTGAGAGTGCCCCCCCCCCATCTTATAATATTCATGTTACATGACCACATTTTTCATTGCTTTTATTTGTAGTAAAAGACTGAATAAACAATTAATGCAAACTGTACACTGCATATTGAATTACATAATGAAGTTGTAGTCTGCAGATAAATGCACACTTTTACTTGCTTTACAGTTTTGTACACTTGCTGAATGCACGGATTCTTTTGGTGATTTGTATTCTGTGATATTTGTACTAGATAATTTGTGGTAACGTGATATACAAGAAACTTGCTTGTGTCTTGTTTCTAGGGCAAATTGAAGTTAATGAAAACTCTGAAAGAATGTTTTAACTACGGTAGTATTTTAATAATTATGACTTATATTAGTAATAAATTATTACTGTTCTGTTTCAGGCAGATCGAATGTTGCCAAAATGCAGATGAATTCTACAGTACAATGGGGAGATTGACCCAGGAAATGCTTGAAGACAACCTGATAGACAGCAATGAACTGATGCAGGTTATTAGCAAAATGAAAAATGTTATTTTCTAAGATATATAGTTGATTATATTATGCACAGTTGAATAATTGGTGCAAATAGTGATGCACACAAAGGCGTGTAATTGGTAAACGTTGCACCTTTTTGTGTGCTGCCTTACATACACTGTTAGACTAAATTAACATGGACGTGCAAGCATGCTTCGGCGCGCTGCAGAGGAGGAGGGGTGAGTGCTGCTCACCCCTCCCCTTACCATAGGAAATAGCGGTGCACGGCTTTAAGAACGGGAAAGATAGAGCATGTTTTATTTCTTTGTTATATACCGTGCGGTAGGGTGCCACACAGAGATCGCATTAACGCCTCTACAAGCGTCTGACGCATGTAGAGGAGTTTTACTCCTAGAAAATACCCTGATGCATATAAATTCGTATCTCGAATCTGTCTGGGCCAGGAGCTACAGCAGTGACATGAAGAGGCTGTAGCTCCCGGCCCAGACAGATTCGAGAGGCCCGATAGAAGATTGTGACTGGATCTCAGCTACTCGGTACAGGCTTTTGTCACATGACCCAATGAAGAGGAGACAGGCGGGAGGGACAGGGGCATGGGCACTTGGCAGCATTGGGCTGAGGGAGAAGTTTCCTGCTTTGTGCTGCGGTCTGTATATTACCGTAGCAGTTTCTCCCCCTCCTCTGTGTTTGCTAAGCTCTGCTACATCAGTGGAACAGGAGGTGGAGGGGCAGGGAAGCGCATGTGAGCCGGATCCAGCTACTACTCAGCCCGCAGTGAGTGCCCTGATCTTCATCAGAAACACATGTGAAAACTATGTATGTAAGTGTGTTTCTGATGTTTACACTGTGTTCCAAATTATTATGCAAAAATTGTTTAGAAGTGATACGGTAAGAGTTCTTTTTTTTTTGTTAGTTAAACTCATTGATGTTACTGTGTGTCAGGGCTCTTTATATCACTGAAAGCAATTGCAGACACCTGTGCTAGTTAGTTTGGCAGGTGTGTCCAATTAAAGGCAAGACTACTTAAGAAGTCTGTCCCACATTATTAAGCAGCCTACATTTTCAGCCACAATGGGAAAGAAAAAGGATGTGTCGGCTGCTGAGAAGCAACAAATTGAGGAGTGTCTAGGTCAAAATTGCCAAGACGCTTCATCGTGATCATTGCAGAATCAAAAAGTATGTAACTGATTCACAGCACACAAGTGTGCGTGCTGATAAGGGAGAATTGAGGACTCTTTTCAACAGGCGATTATGTCAGGTTAAAAGAGCAGCTGCAAAAATGACTTGTCATAGCAGCAGACAAGTTTTTGAAGCTACTGGTGCCTCCACGTCCCCCGAACAACAAGATGCAGAGTCCTTCAGAGGTTTGCAGCTGTGCGTAAGCCATCCTTTCGACCTCCTCTATCCATTGCACACAAGCAGAAGCTGCTCCAGTGTCCAAACAATACATGAAGAGTGACTTCAAAACTGTTTTGTTCACCAATGTGTGCCGTGCAACGCTCGATGGTCCGGATGGATGGAGTGGAGGACGGCCGGTTGATTGACACCCCATGCAAACATAGCTAAGGCACCAACAGGAGGAGGTAGAGTAATGTTTTGGTCTGCCATCATGGGGAGTGAGATTGTTGGCTCCTTAAGCATACCTAAGGGGTAAAGATGAACTCCATAATGTATGTGGAGTTACTCAAACAGCCCTTCCTGCCATGGTTCAAAAAGAAGAACCGGGCATTCTGCAGCAAGATCATTTTCATGCATGATAATGCACCGGCTCATGCTGCAGATAACACATCTGTATCTCTGGCTTCTATGGGCATAAAAAGGGGACAAACTTATGGTGTGGCCCCCATGCTCCCCTGACATCAGCCCCATTGAGAACCTCTGGAGCATCATCAGAAGGAGTGTCTATAATGGCGGGAAGCTTACAAATTCAATGGATGAGAGCGTTCAGAAGCTCCTTTCCTATGTGCAAATGTACCATCACCTAGAATACATTTTTGACCTGAATTGGTTTCACTTCAGTCTGTAATAATCTAAAATGACCATTTTTTTTGTTTTCATAAAAATGAAAAGGTTGAAAACTACTGCTGTGTATAATAATTTAACCATGAATTTTGAGTTGTTTTTTTTTTAATATATTATTGTCATAGGCATATTATTGTCATAGTCTGTTAAAAAACATTTCAATTCTACTCAAATAGTTGCTGACTGGAAAATTACAATGACTGTAATTTATAGGTAATTTTGGAAAATATGAGATATTATTTGGATAATTTGGAACACAGTGTATGTGTTTTTGTGTTGTGTGTAAGTAGGTGTGATGTCTGATCTATATGTGTACATTGTGTACATGTTTATGCACATGTATAATGCACGAATGTAGTGTTTGTATTTACTGTACTGTGTTTACAGTACTATGGTTTGTGTTAAAATACCCATCCCCACTTTCACTGTATAATGCCAATCCTCCCTGCACTGTATAATTCCTATCCCCTACAGTGTATAACCTCTCCCCCCCGCACTATATAACTTCTCTTTCTTCCTCACAAATCTGGTGATCTGGTCAGAAAATGACCACTGATTCTGTAAATTGCTTAAACCTATAGAGTACAAGTAATGTCATCTCTTTACTTGTGTATTGCATTATGCATGAATTTGTCTGTATATGTTTGTTCAGTTTTGATAATGAAGCTTGAGCATCTTTAAAGTAAAAATCTACATTTTGAGATTTGCGTATGAAGGACACTTCATCTTATGTGTCTTCTATATTGTGATGAAACACTCCTGCTAGTGAATTGGGGGTCTGTAGTGATACAGTGATGGTTGCCAGGTAGGTAAACAACACTGGAGATGAGTGTAACATGGGGAGAAAAGTGCTGTATACTGGCTGTGCAAGCGTTTCTTGACTGGGCTGCACTGCAATAGGAGAAAATGGGGAGGGGCACTTTATACAAACAGTTGCTATGCAAGGCTTCATGGGAAATGTAGTTTAAACCTATAAACAAACACTGTAGGAAACAAATAGAACATGCTTTACATATGTATTTATTGTGATACTTGGAAAACCTTTTTTATATGTCTGTTTTTGTAGACTGTGTACTCGATGGCTACTTTCCCATTTCCACAACTTGCTGAACTAAGGGAGAAGTATACATATAACATCACACCTTTCCCAGCTCCTGTCAGGTCTGCTTCTTTTTCCGGGTAAGCCGTAAAATCTATGATTATGACAGCTATACTGAATTGAGTTCTTCTTAAAGAGGACCTGGCACTAGAAGCTGCTTACTGAAACAAACGCAGCAGTGTTACAATGTTAGCCTTATCAGAAACCTCTATAACGCTAAATAACACTGCTGCGCTGTATATTACAAATGCTGGACTACTCTAAAAGCGTGATTAGGGGCGGTGACTGCTGCGCGTCATGCCTATGGAGTGAGTGGGGCGGTCCGGGGAAGAGGCAGTGTTTGTAATAGGTTTCCGATAACCCTAATGTTGTAACACTGCTGCGTTTGTTTTAGTACTAGGAGCTGCTTACTTTAGCAGCTCCTAGTGCTGTATTTCAGGGCCACAGGTCCTCTTTAGGTTTTGTTGTTGTTGGACACAGAGTTACAACTAAGAACTCACAGGCCCCAGAACAAAGGGTTTTTTTGGGACCTTCATGCAACTTTCCCAACGAAAAGTTCTAATGGTCACAGGAACTTGTCATAAGGTAGCGCCTAATACAGATCCTTTCATGCCATTATTACCATAAACTGCAGCATCTAAGAGGTTAAAGGAAATGTGCCATCTGGAATCTACTTGCCCATGTAGCTCCAGTGGCAGATTACCTAGGGCAATGTGATTCTGGCTGTGTTCTTTTATAAGTTAATTTGCAGTCTCCTTTGTCCTAAAAAAAAAATACTTTTTTAAATATGCAGGTTGTCTACAAGTGCTACTGGGGTGTCACCATTGCCCCTGCAAGCTCTGGTAACGGCCCACGCATGTGCAGTAGCTCCCAGAGTGCCCCTGGCTTTCAGTATCCTATGCAGAATTCATGCACAGAGCTTCCCTAAAGCTGGTGGCGCGACAGGAGCTACTGCACATGCATGGGCCTGTGATGTGTAATAGCCAGAGCCTCTGTTGCTTGCAGGGGCTATGGTGATGCCCCTTGAAGCACTTGCAGTTCATCTGCATATTTTAAAAAGTCGTCTTTTGAGGGCAAAATAGACTGTAAATTAACTAATGAAGAACACAGCCAGCATCACGGTGTCCTGGGGAATCTGCCACTGAAGGTTCTTGGGTAAATAGTTTCTATATGGTAGATTTCTATTAAAAACTGGGGTTCAGATTTGCTTTGACCGTGAGCACTAAGAACTAGCTTCCGGTTTACCCTAAAAAGGGTTATTTTTAGATTTAATATTTTTGACATATCCACAGGACAGTAGAGTTTAATGGGAATCTCTCATCAAGCATGATAAACCAGGGCATTTAATCATAGATTGAGGTACGGTGACAATCTTACATTTGTTATCCATGGCCTCCTTCTAAAATCAACTTTTAAAATTCTGCTAATGAACGTGAGGCCATAGCCCATCTGTGATCTGGCTTTACAGGCTGTTACCCTCTCTCACCCTTGCTCTTTCTCCCTCAGCACTTGAAGTGTTCATAACACAAGTGCTGAGCAGACAGGGGGTTGGATAACATAGTTTAACAACCTGTAAAGCTAGGTCACAGATAGGCTAGGTTATCACTAGCATAATTTTAAAAGTTGATATGAGAAAAAAGGAGGCTATGGATAACAAAGAAGATTTGAAGATTACCAAAGTCATGGTGTCTGGATCTATGAGTGAATGTCCCCGGTTTCCCAGGCAGACAACCTGGCTTCTGAATTTTATAATATATATTTTATAATATATTATGAGAGATAGAGATTTATTTTTTAAGCAAAAAACACTTGTATCGGTGATTAAACAAGATAGGTGACTGCATCAGTGTAGCTACAGCATTCTCGGTGTATGTTTTGGTTCACAATTCATAAAAACAAATGGTAGATTTCCTTTAATGTTGTAGTTGATGGAGGCTGTGAAGGGTCATCTGTATACTTTATGCATGTAAACACATTTTCAAATGTATGGAATTTATGGTGCTTTATACATAAACATAAAATATTCATTTAAAATAAAAGTGGTGTGTTTCTGAAAATTACCACATTTTTTTTATAACTTAAAGTGTAAATGTACTTGACAAATAATTTAGCACAGCTGGCAAGAGCCTCTGACAATTCCACTGATACATGTATTATGCATCTGGCTTCTTCCTATCTTGGGATATAAGGCTAATTGATCATCTAAGCTTTCCCTGAAGTGGGCAGGACCTCCTGGTTGTGACATCAGCTACCAACCCAGCCAAACAGGACACCGAACTGCTTGTACCGAAATCTAGTGCAGGGCAGGTCAAAGAAACCAGGGCACTGGAGCTCTGCATCTTACAGTAATCTTCTAAATCACAAAGAAAAATTTTATTAAAACATGTCCACCTACAATATAAAACACCTACATAGAAATAAAAAGATGAACACATGGCAATATCACAATGTGTGTTACGCATACAGTGAAACCTCTCCAGAAGACAACCTCACAATTATATTCTATGGAAGCTGTCCCTTGTATGCTGACCACCCCTTACCTGTTTAAAGACGTTTCACTGTATACATACTGTGCTGTGTGTGCAGAATCTGTTAGCCATTCATTAAAACTGATGGGAAGCCTGAGCGCTCTCTTTATTTGTGCGTTCAAACTTTCACACGTAGACATTTCTACTATAATAAAACTTTAAACACGAGCTGCTCTGCTACATACCATTCTTGGTGTGTAATTAGATGACCTGAAGCATGTGATCAATCACATGCTTATGACATCACTCAAGGTCTAACAGTTTTTTAGTTGCTGCTGGGACTGATATTCTCCTGCAGCTACTGATCAGGAGCGTTCACATCTAATAGAAAATCCTCTCAACAGCATCCACCCTCCTTCTGGATACGGATTCCCATGGTAACCAACCAAATAAAAGAGACAAGGTAACAGCCCTACTAGATGGCAAATGGATGCACATAGCTAACAAGTGAAAATTAGAGAATTGCTTATTTTAGTGTATTGCAGAGCTAGACAAAAGTTTTTATATTTCATAGTTGTACTTTAAAATTAAGTGTTTTAGAAGGATGCATTTATTGAACTAAAGTCGGGGTGCATTCACAGGTGGCGTTTAATACATGTGTTGCAAAACTCAATGCAACAACTGAAGAGAGATTTGCCAAATTAATTTTCTGTTCACATTTGTGATTACCAAACACAATAGTTCATGCATGTGTTAACGTATGCATTCACTGTTAACAAATACATGTCTTAATATAATGTCTACACATGGGTTTATATCACGTTTACGTTGCATTTTGTAAATGCAAATGTTAACATAAATTTAATTAGGCAAATCTCTCTTCAGCTGTTCTTTTATGTTTTGAAACCCATAATGCATCCTTATTAAACCCTGTTAAGAACCTGAACGATCTTGCTTCGCTTTAAAGCACCATATTTTATTTATCGCCTTTTTAACATTGCAGACACCCAAGTAAAATGCAAGACAGTGATGAAGAAAATGACATTGATGATGATGACATAAATGCCAATTCTGTTGGATGTCTTGGCCCATTTAGTGGATTTTTAACTCCAGAACTGCAGAAATATCAGAAGGAGATTAGAGGTAAATGGGGAAAAAGATTTATTATTTCAGTTTTCTTCATATTTTATGATGATGGGCCTGGACAGAGAGGATTTTTCATTTTTTCCCTTTGTGCAGACTACCAACTTAAAACAACCTCATTGAGTACATCATTGAAGCTCTGCCTCTTGGTAAATATGGCCGCAGTATCCGCCAAGTTGGACCTACGGCCAGGTCTGATCTGGTGGAGTCCTCTGCTGTAGTCTCCGCCAGAAACTGAATGCAAGGGGAAGAGGAGTATAAATCGTCCTTATTTGGACAGTGACTTCATCGGTTCCCCCCCATCCTGCTGAGTGACATATGTGCTCAGCACTCTTGAGGAGGAACGCCATATGCTGCATCCAATCCCCATAGGCTTTTATTACATCTGCCGAGGGAACGGTGAATGAGGGGTTTGAGAGAGATGCTGCCTGTGTTGTGTGTGACACTGAAGAGAATTTCTAAGGGAGGAGTGATGAGTAAGCTGATATCTCTTTGAGATCTCTTTCAGATTCTCTTTGAACCCCCTCATTCACCTTTCCCCCAAGAATGCTCCTCAGTGAGTCACATAGCCAGGGTCTCTTTCAAGTCCCTTATTCCTGAGGGGGCACTTATAGCTTTGTCAGTGGCAGTTAGGTGGCAAGGTAGCTTGACATTATGCTGGAGTGTTGGAGCCTTCCCGCCTCAATGACATAATCTTTAGTAACATCAATAAGTCTGTTTGTTTTTTTTTTATTTTTTTTTTTTTTTCGAAGAATGGTGGCTCTAATCTCATGGAAAGCACTTTTGGTAAAACATATATAAAGACCATCTAAAAGCTGCGTGTGGGTTCTAGAAGATTAAAACTGGTCTTTTTCTCTTGTTTACACAGCTGTGAATAGGTGTTTACCCTTCATGCTCTTTTTCTGACTAGTATGTAGTCAGCGCTATATTCAAATATCAAGCTGTAATTGAAGGGGTTAATCCTCACTTCCAGAGCTGTTTAACCAAACACAGGGAAATTTAGATGTGAGCTCAGCATCCTCCATAGACGCACACTGTACAGGCTGGAATACAGATCTCTATGGCAGGCAGTAGCTTTATTTTCATAAACTAGGCAGAATTTGTTTGATAAAAAATGTAATAAGATATCTTTATATAATCGCGTTTGTCATTCTTTCTCTTGGTTTACACTAGATCAAAAAGTGGAGCAAAGCTTAAAACTTGGCAACATTGCAGAGCTAAGCCCGGGTGCAGTTGATTCCTATCGAGGAGAATATCATGCTGTGTTTAATAGTATGATGATGGAACGTATGACAACTGACATAAATGCCCTCAAACAGCAGTACTCTAGGATTAAGAAGAGGCAGCTGCAGCAACTCAATCGGGTTTACATTAGAGCAGGTAATACTGTGCTCTGTTTTTTTTTTTTTTTTTTTTAATTCAAATACTTCACGTTTGCTTTACGCAAACGCATGAAAAGCATCCATATATATGGACTCATACAGCACGGAAATACAGAACTGCAGAAATCGCACATTTGTGTGAATGCAGCCTTGCAGTATTTCCTTTTGGGCATTGACTATATACATAAATTTACTATATACATACATTTTTTTCAAATACTAGTTTAAAGGAAAAAAAAAATTACATTTGTGAAGATAATTTCCCATAAATGTAGTCATTCCTTCCCTTTTGAATCTAAGTTGTCCGTGAATACAACCACCTCTGAAAGAGTGATTGCACAAAGAAACAGAGTTTTTGCATATGAAATGACTGGGAGTTACTGCATGTAGCACAGCTGTCCTGTGGCAATGAACGCTGAATTCAGGTGGTTGGGTGCCTCAATAGTGCATGTCTGGCCACTGCTGCCAGAGTGCTGCTGGTGGTCATATGCAAGGACAGATATTTTGTTTCTAAGGGACAATATCTATGGAAAATTATATTACTATGGGTACATTTGTATGATAATATGCAATCAATGAATTGTATATTGTACTTTAAATATGAATACACAGATGGGAATGCCCCTTTAAGACCAAGTACTTTGGATGCAGGTCCAGAGTACAATTTAATGGTCTTGTCCGGGGACTGAAAAATGTGGCTGCTTTTTTTCCCATAAAACTGTGCCATATCTGACCCAAGTTTGTGCCGGTATAGTTTCTCTGATGTATTTAAATGAGTGAAGTTTAGTTGAAATACCACATAACACCTTTAGTTAGGAGAAGAGCTTTTTTGGAAGGAAGCAGCCAGGGTCTTGTCAGCCCTTTAACTTTTTTTTGTTGTAACACAATTCAACCAAATTTAAATTGCAGTAGTCCCCTTCATCTCCCCATAGTAATAATGTGTATTTTTCCACTTACAGACTTTCTGTGACAGAACTTTTTTTTTTTTCACCAGCACCCTTCTGCCTAAAGCTGAGATCTGACATCTTTAAATTGCCACAAAATGGAGACCTTGTGTAAAGACATAACTGTAGGCACACTAACGCACAGTGGTGGCGTTTTGCAGACTATAACAAGTGGCAGTAATTTGTAAGAGTTTGACATGCTGCAATTTATTTATAAAACAAAATATTGCATGCCTCCATCTACAATGTGTCCATGTCACAGAAAATTGTCTGTGTGCATGGGTTGCAGGGGATGTACAAAAACCACAAAAAAACGTATGCACTATTTTTGTCTAACTTTTTTTTGTCGCTTTAGTTGTATTTAATATTTTTAAGTCTTATTTTCCTACTGCCTGAATAGGGTTTCCTTCCTGCATGTCACAGATAATAGTGACCTAGTATCTCCTGGCCATTAGATCACTTAGCAGTCATCTGTATTCAGGAATGCTGAAAGGATGCAGCGGGCCTACCCAGCATGTTGCTAACCCCTGTATTCTAGGCTATTTAGTACATAACTATTATTACTGAGTTGCAATATAAATATCTTGTCTCTGTTTAGATAATTTCCACTTACCTGCATGTTTTATTTTTTAACATAGGACTCGAGGAAGAAAAAGATCCTGGGATCCCATTAGATACTAGAGATCAGCTTAATGGTATTTATTAGAAAAATACCTCTTTGTTTCTTTGTTTTGTTTTTATCCAAAATGACTGGTCATCTTTTTGTCATGAAACATCTGGATAACATTTGCAGTTTGGCAAAATGAGCATATAACAGTCTTAGGCTGCGTTTTCACTAAGGCGTGCAAAAATCCAGCACGCTGGAGAGGAGGAGCGGTTATCCCTCCGCTTTCCATAAAGATGCAGAGCGTACAGCTGTGCACAACAGGAAAGATAGGACATGCCCTATCTTTTCCCCGTTCATGGAATGGTGTTGCACTGTATCGTTCCATGCACCCATTGCCATCTATGGGGGAATTGGGTACAGCCGCAAGCTTGCGGCTGTACATATGCGCCCCCCCCCCCCCATTTTTTTGTTCCTGTAAATGCAGCCTTATACTGTTTGTTTTTTTCCCCTTGTTTTGTATTAACAGTAGGTTTATTACTAATTTCTACTACATCATGGCACATAGTGGTAACAACTGCAAATTATAAATGTTTATATGTAAGATGTTTCCCATGTAAAAGATTACCATGTTTATATTTTTGTCTAAAATCATCTGCTTTTCAAATCTTTCTTTTAAATGTAGTTATTGAAAGTTTGTCTGTAGTATGTAACAGCTGGTCAGTGGCCGTAGTTTGGAGTCTAAGATCTTCTACACTGCACATGTGGGGACATGTATATATTTGTATTACATCTCCATAGATGTCTATGGCGCTACGGCCTGGCAAACACAATGCAGTATGAAAGTAGACTAAGCTGATAGCAGATGGCTTAGACTGAAGTGTAGCAGCTGCCCTGCACTTGTTTCAAGACCAGTGTCTACAATAAGCCGGGAGTGCCCCTACACTACACCAGAGTTACCTGCTTCTGTGGCGTCCATAAGATAAATTGTTTGATCATATAGGTTATCAGTAATTTAGGGCCATTAAGTTAGGTGATAGCTTGGAAATTTGGTATATCTCCTTGAATCAGCACTTCTGCTTAAATATGTGATTACTTGTTGATACTGGTGGAGGGTGTTTTGGTGCAAATAAATGTACAGTCTAACACCTAGTTAAATTCACTCTTACTATTCACAACTTATATATAATTGTAGACACTATGTGGTATGGTAAATATGTGTATTAGAAATGTGCCTGTACAAATGTTTTATCTTAAAATGTGTTACATAATTTCAGACAAGGGGTCTGTCAGCAACATTCTGCCATCGCAAGTTAATCATTCTCCAGTAATAAACCATCTGCTACTTGGGAAGAAGTTAAAGCAAGTAAACAGAATGTCTAAAAATACACTTATCCAGTCACCAACCTCCAAGTCTATGGAATCAAAAGCAAAGCTGAACTCACCATGGCGTACCCATATATTGGTTCATAAACAAAACATAGCAATGGCCAAAGGCTATGGGGACGCAGAAGGTCTGATAGAAGAGCAAAATGAAGTTACTAAAGATCAGGTTGATGCAGTGAAAGAACCTGAGGACATTGAGAATAGTTTACCAACAGTGAAAATTGGACAAAGCCGCTTAGATAGGACTGTTATGAAGGCTGACGGACACTCTCCAGAGCCTGTTTTTATGGATGAAAATGCAAATGTGACACTTGTGCAGAGCACATTGGAGACATTGGAGCTAAACCCCAGTAATGATACTGTAGACAGCTCAGAAGTCATTCAGAATGTGCCAAGAAGACCATCAAAGTCGCACAGTTTTTCAACTGACAGTGGAACTTTAGCAAATCCACCTAAAGGGGCTGTGTTCAGCCCCTTTCCATGTGTTAAGCCTCTTAGAAAATCTGTTGCTGCAAGGAATTTGGGGTTGTACAGTCCAAATAATAGAACCCCAACAGTAAATTTTCCACATATGAGCAGAAGCTTCAACAAACCTGCTAATGGTGCAACTGGGAGTAAAAAACGATAACACAGCTTAATTTTCATCTCCCTGTAGAATCCCTTTTGACTTCAAATTCTCTATCCTCAGATGTTGTCCCATCAGTAAATGTTATTTATTTTTAGCTCCTAAAAATAAAATATTCACCTTTTGCATGCAGTTATTTAAAAAAAAAAAAAAAAAAAGCACTTGTTTCATTATACACTGGCATACAGTGTGTGTGGCAGGTGGCCTCATACCATTTTTTTTTTTTTTTTTACTGGTGCTTTTTTTTTTCCCAGAATGTTCATGAAAAATTTGTACAAACATTAGTAGGGAAACATCTTCAATCTTTCAGCATTCTTGTGGGTAATGTTTTCAGGCTTGTTGATTTTGGTTGTACATTGTAAACTTTGGTTTTGGGTTTTAAAGAATTTGGTCAAAGGCCACAAGTGATGGGATCTGGTTGAACAATTTGAAAATAATATTTTGATTTCTATGTTCATTATCATTTTGGCATTTCATACATGTTGGGATTATTGTTTGCCGGCATAACAATATTAAGGTAGGGTACATTACAATGTAATAGTCTGCATCTGCTGAGTAAGAACATGTATAAATTGTATCACGTGATTCCTAGCCCCAGAATTGCAGTCTTGATTTGTTTCCTTCGTCAAATGGCAAAGAAAATATAATTACTTTTTTCAGTGGGCTTTTTTAAGGTGAGATTTATATACAGTACTTAAATTAATAACAGTCTAATAATTTATTATTTGTATTAAGGGATTATCTATAAAAGGACATTTCCTAGATCGTTACTTGGATCGTTGTTTGTTGCCAAATGTCAGCATACAGTATGCGGCTAGTGCTTCACATTTGTGTAACAGACACGGGAAGGTTATTTAGTGGAATAATTATATTTTTATGCCACAATGATGTTGCTTGAAAGTATATGTTATCTAATTAAATATCCTATGAATTCTAAAAATTGTATACATGGCTTAGGTTTGTGTAGTAAGGCAAATAATTCTGCCAAACCTCATTACATTCTGGAAATTGCCATTGTCGGAAAGCAAAACATTTCCATATGAATGCTTTATTTCTGTATGCTTTAATTTTCATGTTGTGTTGGCTTGTCCTTCAGCTATGTTAATGGAAAGATATGATTCTTTCTAGGATGTAGTTTTGTCTTTATTTTTTGTAAAATGTCCAAGCACTTTTAATACTGATTCCCAAATACCATTTGTTCATCTTTTAAGTGGCAAATTCACGGTTTCTCTTGAAAGGTAAAACTGCCAGGTGGAATTTCGATATGTGGTATGTGTTGTCTACTTTACTTCTTTCAAATAAAAATAAAGTACTAGAACCGCACATTGTTGGTATAATAATTATTGCATATGTACCTTAATATTGGCCAAGAAATTATTCATACAAATTCTATTCTCTAGAAGCCCTTGCCTGTAGAAACACTCATTTTCACGTTCTGAATTCCAAAAGTAACAGCTTTTATACATTTCCATATAGGGGGCTATATACCATATATACTCGCACTAACCCTACTCAAAACACAAACATCAGATATGCACAGAAACTATATTGTTGAAAAGGCATGTAGCAGAAAAAGTTTTTATTAATCAAATTAATCAATTACCATAAAAACATGCACAATCAAGGGTATGGAACATACAATTTTTTGGGGGGGAAAGCAACTAATGCTGGACAGGTTACATAAAACATCGAGGTGGCATAGTGACAATGGGATGTCAATACACAGTGGCATATACTCTGTCTCCTGGGCCTATAGGGGGACTGTGATTCAACACAGTCACAGACATGATGATTAAATCTGATATGGTGAATGACTGTATAAATAACAGTATAAATAATTACCTAGGTGCCAGGATGCACGTAGCCACCAGGATGCACAAGTACCCCACAAGTACCATATTTACTCGCGTATAAGGCAATCTAAGTATAAGCCAAGGTAACTTATTTTAACACAAAAAACTGGGAAAACTTATTGACTCTAATATAAGCTTAGGGTGGACACTCATGCCACTATGTCATGACTAAGAGTATCCAGAACACTTGAGAGGCGTAAGTTTCTTTAACAGGGTGATGCCACATATGTTATCAACTTTTATTATGTAATGTTTTGATTATACGAATAAAGACTAGAGACAGAAGTCATACAGTGCCGGAGTGAATTATTTTTCTTTGGTTCAAGCCCCCAGAATATAGCCTGCCAGCCCATATCCCCCAGTATATAGCCTGCCAGCCGCTGCACCCCCAGTGGGGCACATTTACTTACCCGGTCCAGTCGCGATCCAGCGGCGGGTTCTCCGACGCTGATTCGGGTTCTGCTGGGATTCACTAAGGTCCGTGCGCCGATATTCACCAGGTGTCGCTGCTGAGCCGAGGTCCGCTGGAGTTCACCTGCTTTTTTCTGGTGTATGTGAGTGCTTGATCTTGCGACACAAATGGCTTTTTAAATTCTGCGGTTTTTCTGAATCCTTCGGTTTGTCCGGTGGCCACGCCCCCCGATTTCTGTCGCGCGAAAGTCGGCGCGATTACGCCAAAAATCGATCGCGTGCACCACAATTCCGTGACATACAGTGCAAATAGGAAATATTCGGGAAAAACCCGACGGATTCGCGGCTGCGGACCCTTAGTAAATGTGCCCCAGTGTATGTGTTTTTGTGTAGTGTGTTGTGTGTAAGTAGGTGTGATGTCTGATCTATATGTGTACATTGTGTATATGTTTATGCACATGTATAATGCACGAATGTAATGTGTTTGTATTTACTGTACTGTGTTTACAGTACTATGGTTTGTGTTACTATGTGCAGGGTGTGTACTATGTGCAGTCTGTACTATGTGCAGGGTGTACTGTTTGCAGTGTGTACAATGTGAAGGGTGTACTATGTGCAGTGTGTACTATGTGCAGTGTGTACTATGTGTAGTGTGTACTGTGTGCAGTGTCCTGTGTACTATGTGCAGTGTGTACTGTGTACAGTGTTTACTATGTGCATTGTGTACTCTGTGCAGTGTGTACTATGTGCAGTGTGTACTATGTGCAGTGTGTGTACTATGTGCAGGGTGTACTATGTCCAGTGTGTACTATGTGCGGTGTGTACTATGTGCAGTGTGTACTATGTCCAGTGTGTACTATGTGCAGTGTGTACTGTGTCCAGTGTGTACTATGTGCAGTGTGTACTATGTGCGGTGTGTACTACCCTGTTTCCCCGAAAATAAGACAGTGTCTTATATTAATTTTTGCTCTTAAAGGGGCACTAGGTCTTATTTTCAGGGAATGTCTTATTTTATCATGAACTACAATTCACAATTTATCATTGAACAAAAAATCAACTTTTCTAACATCCTTATGACTCTCCAAACTCTGAATTTCGTATTTCTTGTGACTCCATTTCCATTAGAATCATTGGCCCCAATCTCTCATGTTTAGTAAAAGAACTTTCCATAAATGACCCTTCTTATCCTGGTAGCTGCTGGGATCACATTTGCAGCACAACAGCCAGTGATTTACTTCCATGAATTCTTCTCCATGTCACAACCTTCTGCAGAAACTAAAAGATTTACTAATACTAATGTATGGCATGGGGGAGCTGCAGTAATTGCTGCCGCTAGGTCTTATTTTCAGGGGAGGCCTTATATTTCTAAGCCTGAACAAAATTGTACTAGGTCTTACTTTCAGGGGATGTCTTATTTTAGGGGAAACAGGGTATGTGCAGTCTGTACTATGTGCAGTGTGTACTGTGTGCAGTGTGTACTGTGTGCAGTGTGTACAATGTGCAGGGTGTACTCTATTAAAAAAAAAAAAACCTGTACTCCCCTTTCCGATGTTCCCGCAGATGCTCTTTGTGCTTCCGGCTGACATAATGATGTTAGCCATTTGCCAATGTCATTGTTTATGCAGTACAGGGATCCGAAGCATGAAGAGGACCTGTAGAGTCGTCGGAAAGGTGAGTACCATATTCATTTTTTTAAATAGACTCCAGTATAAGCCGAGTTAGGTTTTTTTCTGCACAATTTTTGCGCTGAAAACTCAGATTCTACTTAAGTATATACGGTAATATGCTTTTAAAATTTTTTTTTTTTTTTTATTATTTTTTTAGGGAACTTGTCACCAGGACCCCTTTCTGTCTCCCCCATGTCCCAATTGTGAGCACATTCCCTCAGATAAAGCAGTATTTTTTTTAGTTTTAACGAAAACATATGTCTCAGAGTTTACCTGCCTCTTTCTATTCTGCAGTATTCCCAGGTTTGTGTCCAGTGAGGAGCTTGTGTCCCACCCTTGGGAAACTGCACTGTCATCAGCCAGTTTAAAAAAGAACTTAAAACCGCCTCCATAGCTTCCCCCCTTATTACCTCATGCCTGTAGGCATGATATACGGAGGGGATAAGTTAAGAAAAATAGGCAAGAGCGGCCAGATAGGCATGATGTACAGAGGGAAGAAGCTAGGGAGGAGGAGGATGATGGGCAGTTTTCAGGGTTTTTTTTTTAAACTAATGACGGAGCGGTCTCCTGAGGGTGGATGCAAGCATAGAACTCTGTACACTGTAAAATAGAGGGAGGAAGGTAAACTTTGATATAACTTTTCGAACTAAAAACGACTGATTTATTATAAAAACACTTTGGTAATGTGCTTACAATTGTCTATGGGCACATGCGGGAGACACGTCCACAGTGAGTTTCCAGAAATACAAAAAAAAGAAAGAAATGGAGGTGCAGCATATCTTGAACTAACAATTGTTTGTGGGCCAACGAAACTCGCTAAAGGGAATCTGCCATAATGATTTATCCCCACAAACAGGTGACAGGTTCACAATGAGGAACTTTTCATATTTGGCATTAAGCAAAAGCTCATGCTAGGATGTTCCTTTTTGGCGTGATTGATGTCCTACGGGACTTGTACATTTTCAAAAGTAAACTGCTGGGTGGCAGCATCTAAACAAGACCACTCTACTGCCATTCCCTGCCCTTACAGTCAGGGATGTAATTCTTTCTCTTATGGAACAACTTGTCAAATGACTGCACACGGACAGAAGTATTGTGTATGCCTGTGTTAGTAATGTAGGAAAGTGGGTCTCAAGGTCTTCACAATTTAGAAACCTAAGGAAGGATTTAAGTATTGAAACAACTGTCAAGGTATGATTCAGGTGAAAGTAGTGAAGATAAAGACCACCTAATTCAATCCACAAGTGAGGTAAATACAGTAAGGATTCAATCACAGTGGGGTTCTTGTAGAATGCAGAGAAAGACCTAACTGATTTGGACCCCTATACAGAATGGAAAAATGCATTGCGCATTTAGGTGTATATCAATACAGTAGTCCGCAAAGCCTCTTGCAGAAGCATATATGTATATTCTCATATGCAAGAAATCCACCACTTTGCAAATACTTATTGGGAAGCAAGCTTAATATAGCAAGTTTTGGGCTGGCTAGTGCTTCAATGTCCGGAAAGATAAGAACAACATCAACAACATCATAATGAGAACTGCTAGAAAATGAAGATCATGTAATAACTTTCAATAGAAGGGTCCCATTGAAGTTTATTGGACGGTCAGTGTTTTGTTTATTTGTTTATTCTAGGACTGCTGCCTTACCATCAGAAGTGGCACAGAATACTGCAAGTGTTGTGTAAACAAAGAGAGAAATATCACTGGGAGACTCTAACTGGAGGGACAGTTAGAAAGCAGGTAACCCCCCCCCCTCCAAGGAAAATTGGGATGATTTTCGAATACAAAAACTAAACTGGTTGAACATCAGCCATTTCTTGTATTACGTGTCTATCTCTTTCCTGAAGTGCAATTCATTGTTTCCTTCATTACTGCGGTTTGTTGATGAATCCACCTGAGATGAAACAAAATATATACAGTGATGTAAATACATATAACATTATGTAATAGGTAGTTTTAATTCTTAAAATCTGACACATGCGCTGTTGTTTTTTTTTTTTTTTTTTTTTCCTCTTGTTATAACAATTTTTAATATAACATACCAATGCTAATTTTTCTATTTGACTTTATCAGGCTTTTTGACAGCAGAGGGCAGTATTGTACAATGCTGCGTTCTAGATCAATAGTTTGAACTTTTTTTTTCTTTTTGCACTTTTAACATTATGCCCACCAATCGTTTTAAATAATTGTGTAGATTTTGATTTGTTTTGCCTTTTTCTTTATGCTGATTTAAATAAAAACGTAATCTTATTTTACTGTTTACATTTTGTAAAGATTTAAATAAAGTTTGTCAGCTGTTGTTCCCTTGCTAAATTGCAGTTGGTGCTAAATGGGGCAGAATAGAGCTTCTCAGGAGATCAGTGCTCTTTAGTGTTCTGGCCTGTCATGTTGGAGTGCCTTCTGGGCCAGAAAAGGTTCAAACATTAACATTCTCTGAACCACTTTGATTACCCTAACCCCATATTTCTTACAAATAAGGTACCAAACTGGCTGCCTTCCATGTTTCTTTGCAGCATCTGTCATTACCAGCTACACCAATACCATCACAGAAGGTCATAATGAGAATGTTGATTGGCATCAGGTAAAATGTCTTGCATAGTGCAGTTGAAACAAGACATTTGTCCATTTAATAAGTTTAATCAAGGAAGGAAGCGGCGGAGGGGATGGGATGTAAAAAAACACAATTCTACATAAAACATCTAGATTACATCTAGATCACATGTAGACCGCTCTTGAAGCTCTCTGATGTTGCTGCTGTGACAAGCAACTGAGGCAGGCTATTCCACAGATTCAGAGATTTTTACAGTTGTCTTTTTATGTAATGTAACCTGCAACAACTTTCCTTATACAGTATATATATAATATTTAGTTATTTGTTATATGATAGAAACCAAAGACCATCAATGCATTGCGATTGTTGGCATCCGAAAGATTAACTTCTGATTCAAATTTTCAGACACCCTGTGGTACACCTGACATATTGAATGTTACAGCTTTAGGGAGGTAAGATATACAGATAGTCTCCGGTTACGTCCCGGAAAGGTTCTTTGTTTGTCCTGAAGTTAATTCTTTTTTTAACTGAGGAATATGTCTTATTTGGAGCTGCATGTGTCCACATCAATAAAAACCGTCGATAAAGGTGATTGGAGTGAACTATTGCTCAAAAACAGACTTGGTGACAGGGGCTGATAGGTTCCCTTTAAACACTATGGAATGCTATGTTTTTTGTTTGGTTATTTAAATTAAATAATTTTTATCAAGCTTTTACAATAAACTTTTATGTGTTTGAAACATAAAACACATACAATACAATAAGCTTGCACACTACACTACGGTAGCATACTACCAATGACAAATCTATTCTCAAGAGCGCAGTTTGAAGCGGAGTAACAGGAATATTACCTTGTATCCCGATTTGCATTCACCACAAGTCTGTCAAGCCCAATTCACGTAAAAAATGCCAAAATCTAATGATGCCAGTCTCTGCACCTCCCATGGCCGCCGGAAACCATTCTTATTAAAATTATTAAAATGTCCAACAATAAGCAATGAAAGGCCAGGCGACTGGGTAGTAAACATCAAAGTCTGCTTGAGCATATCACAGGAGTATGGTGGGGGTATGTAGAGACCATGGGAACAAACCTATAAATCTTCCCCCCCCCCAATAAGCTTGCAGAGCAACTCAGTTTTTTTCACAAATCAGTAGCTCTTGGGATGCATATCACCTATGCCTATTATCTTGTGCAGTATTTTCTTTTCTATCCTCTTCAGGTTAGCCTACCTGAGCGTATTTCTTCTGTGATTCCGTAGAGTTTTTTAGAAGATGCTTCACAGAGTTTGGGCTGCAGCTCACTCTGGTGGGAGATGGGTGCCGTCATGTGATCGTGCTCTATGCGTGTAGTTGAGTGTATTCAGCTCTGTGCATGCAGAAGTCTCCAACACACAATAGGTAAGATAAAAGATCTTCCCCCATCAGTACCAGTCTGATTCTGCAAAATTTTCTTTGTCTCTTTATTTGCACCACAGGCAGTGTCATAGACTCCTCTGCAAGCCCCTTCCCCACTTTCTACACACCAGAAAAGGTATTAACCCTTAGTGTTCACACAGCACAGACTATACATTTTATGTAACCGTTTCACTGCTGGTTTATACTATTTATTGCTGCTTGTTCCTCCATATGATGAAAACTGCCAGGTGAGTCACCATATACACTCACCGGCCACTTTATTAGGTACACCTGTCCAACTGCTCGTTAACACTTAATTTCTAATCAGCCAATCACATGGCGGCACTTCAGTTTAGCCTACCTGAGCCAATTTCTTCTGTGATTCCGTAGAGTTATTTAGAAGATGCTTCACAGAGTTTGGGCTGCAGCTCACTCTGGTGGGAGATGGGTGCCGTCATGTGATCGTGCTCTATGCGTGTAGTTGAGTGTGTTCAGCTCTGTGGATGCAGAAGTCTCCTACACACAATAGGTAAGATAAAAGATCTTCCCCCATCAGTACCAGTCTGATTCTGCAGAATTTTCTTTGTCTCTTTATTTGCAACACAGGCAGTGTCATAGACTCCTCTGCAAGCCCCTTCCCCACTTTCTACACACCAGAAAAGGTATTAACCCTTAGTGTTCACACAGCACAGAATATACATTTTATGTAACCGTTTCACTGCTGGTTTATACTATTTATTGCTGCTTGCTCCTCCATATGATGAAAACTGCCAGGTGAGTCACCATATATACTGGAGATCAAAATTAGAGAAAAATGCGTGATTATTGATTTTACACAAATTATTTAATTTCCATTGATAACCATTTGATGTACACAATGACATTAGAATGTTGTTTTACAAAATTACCAAAGTATATCAACATAACCTTTTTATCTTGCAAAAAATGTGATGATCATAATTAGAGAACATGGGGCTCTGCTCTCCCTTGCCAGGAACATTCTTTTGAAAATGTAATCATACTTAATTATCACTGCATGTATTTATTGTCTGGGCTGCAATAAATCTCTACCTCTGTATATCTTTGTCATTGATGTTTACCATTTTATTGCTTTCTTATATGTTTGCTGCCCCAGTCAATTTCTACTCCCTCTACTTTTCTTACACTGTATACGGTATAGTGTTTACCACTCCCAACTAGCGTTAGGGATATTTTTGATGCTCACACAATATGGGTTTTTAATTGATTTTAATTTTTGCCATTTTATACTTAATAAAGATTATTTTTCTTGTTCCTTACACACCTGCTTTTTTCTTCCTTTTTGTGCATAATTGGAAAACAAATGACTGTAGCACAGAGAAAGATGAATTACATTTTGTGATGGTTACAACAGTCACCAATCAGTAGGAAGTGCAAATGCCTTTGCTTTATTTGACTTCAGCATCTGCGGCCAAAGGCCATCACTAGTCTGTCACACTGCTCTGGTGGGATTGTGGTCCACTCTTTCAGTCATCTCCACAATTCCGTCACTGTTGCGGGTTTCTTGGCCATAACTTTGTCACCAAGGATTTTCCAAAGGTTTCCTGTTTGTTTTAGATAAGATTAGATATTGGGTTTAGCTTTTGGCGACATGGTCACAAGGGATACCAAATTTATATAGGTTTTATTAGGCTTTAGTACATTTGAGAAATAATTTTTTGTACAAAAGATTTGCAATTTTTTACTTTTTGCTGGACGTGCTGGTGTTTTAATTTAGGACATTCCATCTGATAGCTGACCACATGCACCATAACTATATTAACTATTACAGTAAATGTGTGCAGCCCATGGGATTGTGCCACCATACAGCATACTTACAAGGGCTGCACACTTTCATGTGCAAGAGCCCTTGGGCTAACAGTTAAAATAGGATTTGTCAAGTAAGGAAATTAGCACCAGGTGTCAGATAAACAACTCAATTATCTCATTTATATTGTAAAAAAATGTATTACAGTTATGAAATAAACTGAAAACACTGCTATTTTACACAATAGGATATATTCACATAAGACTACACAATCCTCTTGATTTCCAGTGTAGATTCGGTATGTATACTATTCAGAGTTCAGTGGATTTACTTATAGGAATCTCACTGGATTTATTGCTAAATTACTTGACTCCGCTTCAAGGCAGATACAGGAAGAGGTTAGTCTCCGCCCACTTCACTGCTGCTGAGGAAGATTTCTGATAAGCAACTTAAGAGCAGACAATGCCATAACTATGGAAAGAAAATGGCAAGCAGCGCAATGTGGGCATTATTTTGTTTGTTTTAAAATGGGGAATCAAATAAGACATTTAGGTAAAAACCATTACAACATTACTCTTTAGAGGTAAAATATATCTTTCCAACAATTGTTTATTTACTTTCTAATATTTATTGATTAGCCCAAATTCATTGATTTAGGTGCCCAAATCTTCAGACACTCACCCTAGAGCAGTGGTGGCGAACCTATGGCACGCGCGCCACAGAGGGCACGCAGACCATCTCCCCTGCTGTCTATATATAAAGCATTAGAACTCCCGACAGGCAGGAAAAGCTGCCGATCGCCGAGAGCTCTAGTGATCTCTTTCACTGAAGGCTGCGTCTGACCTGCTCTGTGCTCATTAGTGCTGCCTAGAGACACAGCGGCAGGTCAGCGCCCGCCCCTCCACTACCTCCCCCTCCCCCTTCAGCCCGGGAACACGAGGAGAGTGAGAGAAAACTGCCGGAGCATGCAGCAGCCGGTGCACAGTGAGTACAGAAGTGCAGCAGGAGGGCAGGAGCTGCTCTGTGTGTATTACACAGGCAGCAGTCAGGCAGCTTTGGGACACTGAACAACTGTAGGTGCTTATTGTTTAGTGTCCCAAACTGCCCTGTATGACACATGTCTATGGCCACAAATATACTGCCCTTGGCTCAGATCTCTTGTCACTGTCCTATGCTGCCAGTGACCCCTGGGTGCACTACACTGCCCTCACTGACAGCATGGCTCAGGTGCCCAGAGCTCTGGACCAAGGGCAGTATATAAATGCACCTGCCTGATTGCATGTAGATTTGCTGTAAAGTGCACCCACCCTCCACCCTACAACATACACATTACCCTACACACCCCCTCCCGAATTCAAAAATCCTTCATATTGCCACTGGATGGGGGTAGGGATCCCTCGCTGGTTGGGGGTAGGGATCCCTCGCTGGTTGGGGGAAGGGATCCCTCGCTGGTTGGGGGTAGTGATCCCACACTGGAAGGGGGTAGTGTTCCTCACTGGATGGGGGTAGTATTCCCCAGTGTATTTGCTCCTGCTTTGTGATATAATTGGTGATGTTGGTCTTTCTATGGTGGTCTGTTTATTATCAGTATGGTGGTATTTATCTTGTTGTAATGGTCATCATGTGGCAGTATTAGATGTCCCTTATAGAGTGGTATGGTGTGATTTTAGGCTAAATAGACGTGTTGGCACTTTGCGATGATTACATGGACTTTGGTTTGGAGTTTGGGCACTTGGTCTCTAAAAGGTTCGCCATCACTGCCCTAGAGTAATCCCCCTGGTTGATCGGTAAGTGTAACAGCTAATCCAAGCACTTATGTCATTGCGTATGTACTGAAGGGGGTTGTCTTGGTCATTACACTAACCATTTGCCCAGGCCCTTTCACATATATAGAGCTTGGTCATGTAAACACGGAATGACCTACTGTGTCGGTCACAGTGAAGGTCCAGAGACATGGAGTGGATGTCGGAAGATCTGTACACCCTGGTTTATTAGTAAATTGAGAAGCTACTTTTTTAATCTTATGTAAAGATATTTTTACTGGAAAACCCCTTTATGACAAGTATTGTACAGTCATGGCCAGAAGTTTTGAGAATGACACAAATATTATATTTTCACATGATCTGTTGCCCTCTGGTTTTGATGTGCAAGTGCAATCATATTATGAGTAACAAAAGCTTTTATTGACAGAATGAGTTAATGCAGAAGTCAATATTACATGTTGACCCTTCTTCTTCAGGACTCTGCAATTCTCCCTATAGCAGAAACTTCTGCACAAGCAATGCTTGCATTTTTTCACAATTTGTTGGTTTTTGTTTTCACACCGTCTCTCTTGATGATTGACCACAAGTCTCAAGGGATTAAGATTGGAAGTTTCCAGGCCATGAACCCAATATCTCTAGGTTTTGTTCCCTGAGCCATTTAGTTATCACCTTTGCTTTATGACGAGGTGCTCCATCATGCTGGAAAAGGCATTGGTGATCACCAAACTGTTCTTGGACGGTTGGGAGAAGTTGCTCTTGGAGGATTCCCTTGGCTGAGAAGCAACCCCACACGTGAATGGGCAGCATGCATGGATGCCACTGAGGCTGCTTAATCGCACCATTATGCCAAAATTATGGGCAACAGCATGGCCATGACAGAGTGACCGAATGAGGCTAGATAGCATCAAAAATGCAATAATTGACCCTGACACCATAGGGGACGGCATGCAAGCAGCAGCGGCGGCTAGAGGTGTCATGGCGAACATACCCTAAATGGACTCAGGCTTCACCAAAGGAGGTGAGCAAGAAGCGCGTATGAATGTTTCTCATGTGAACAAAAGGTTGACGGTTTTATAATTAGCGATAACCACGCATGGTGGCGACATAGTGACCAATCATAATGTATTGGTGAAAAACCCGAAAAAATGAGCCTGACACAGCTCTTTTGATAAGGGGCGACAGCATGTGGAGCAGCCATGGAGACGACTTCCATGATTAAGATTGAAGTATAGGGCATTCATATTGCGCTGCTATGATTGCAACTTCAGGTCTCCGCATGGCGGCGACAGATGGGTGTGTTCCAATTTGTATATGGTGAAACACCTGAAATTCTGCCTGACACAGCTCGGTTGATAAGGGATGATGTGCTGCATATCCTCTCGTGTCCAGCGTCTGGGGGTATAGAGAGTTGAAATGAGACATTGGTGGACGCTGTGGAGGATCGTGAGGCAAATGGACAGGAAATAGCAGGGGCAAGCATGGATGCCTCTGAGGCTGCCTAATCTTGGGATGGAGCGGCGGTCCACTGCAGGCGAGATTTTGTCTGTCCAAGCCCTGTCTCTCGCTTCCCCACTCAAAATGGGCCTGGGGGCCAGAAGCGTTTACTTGAAAAAATTTAATTTTAAAGCAGGCCGGGTCGTTGAATTTCACCTGGATAATGGAATAGCACAGTGGTTCTATTTAATTGTTTTTACGGAAATGGTTCCATGATTAAGAGCGACAGTATGGGGCATCCATACTGCGTGCACTTCAGGTCTCCAGCCTGCGGCGACAGATGGGCCGATTCCACTATGTATCTGGTGAAACACCTGAAAATTCTGCCGGACACGCTTGTTTGATAAGGGGACGATGTATGGAGGCAGTGAACTAGTGGTAGATTAAAGGTGCTGTGCAGTTAAAACTATGTTAGTTGGATCTGGGATGGAGCTGGCGCTCCGCTGCCAGCGGCGGCTTCTAGTTCCAAGCCCCGTCTTAGGCTACTCCCCAAACAGCACTTCTAAGAACCTTTTGGATAAGATCAAGTGTAGTAGCGTTTCTAAAGTTTGGGATATGGCGGGTGAGGGGGTAAACGATGCGCAAGAAGCACTGAAATAAATCGGTAAATGATAAAAGTTTGCCAGTATTTTGTGGATTGCAAGGCAGGTGGCGACAAAGTTAACAAGTTAATGTGGTCCATGAAACAACCCAAAATTTGCCTGGCAACAGCTCGTTTGATAAGGAGACCATGTATGGAGGCAGCTATGGCGATGACGTGTGGAGTGTAGCAATGGGAGGGAAAACGTGTGGGAGCAGCTAAAAGAAGACAATGTGAAGGCTGCTATGGAGACAATTTAATTTGAAGTGCCTGTATGTGGCAGTCCAAAAAAGTTTTCAAACCAGAGGAGCAGGTAGGTGGTCCTCCAGAAAAAATTAATACATAGAGTAACTATAGCAAGACGCAGTTGGCCCTGACAAAAAATAGCAGTTTCCTCTGCTTTAGTGTACAAAGAGGAGGAGAAGGAGGACAATGAGGAGGAGGAGTGCATACATTATTAGGTTGAGCTTTTTCACTGGTGGAGAATGAAATCCAGGAAATCCAGGCTTTATTCATCTTGATAAGAGTCAGCTGTCGTCGACAGGACGTGTAGCTTCGGTGTGTGCCACCAGCTGACAATGAAAACCCGCTCGGACAACACGCTAGCGGCAGGGCAGGCAAGAACCTCCAAGGCGTACAGAGCCAGTTGTGCCACATGTCCAGCTTTGAACCCAGTGTTGTAGGGAGCTGTGTGATCATTTAGGACGATGGTATTGGTAAGCTATGTACTCCCTCACCATCTTTCTGTAAAGATCAAGCCTATACTCGCCGAGAACTGGGGACAGGTGACAGTGTCTTGCTGGGGGACATTAAAAACTGGCAAGGGGCTGTGAAAGCGTACCCTGCCAGTGCTGGAAAAAGCTGCCTGCTCGCCTACTCTCCCTCGCCTACTGTCACGCCGAAGACGCCCTCTGCCGCAGTGTGTCGAAGGGAAATACTGGTCAAGCTTGTGCACCACGGGCTGTGGTATTCATGCATCTCACACTCCCTTTCCTTCCAGGGATGAGAGTGGAAAGATTTTGCTTGTACGTGGGCCAGAGGAGAGTGAATACCCAGTAATCGGTGCTGGAATAAATTCTTTGAAAACGAGGGTCACGGGATAGGCAAGCCTCATGAAATTGCCATATGCGCCAGAGTCCCACGCGCTAAGAATTCACTCCCCTCACTGGCTGACTGATCCATTTCCTCCTCCTCCACTCCTCTTTTTCTGCCCAATACACGCTGAGTGAAGGACTGAACAATGGTCCCTTCTGTCTCGCCAACATTTTCCTCACTTTCCTCTCATTCCTCCTCCGATAACGCGCTGAGAAAAGACCTAAGTGTGCTTGGCTATCAAACAGGGAATCTTCTTCCTCGTCTTTGTGATGAGCGCAAAGCTTCCGAATTGCATGCTGACCAGGTTTTTCAACAGGCCAGCAGCGGTGGTGAGGCTGATGTGGCGGATCGCCACTGACATCTGTGTTGCCTCTCGAAGTTACTCAGCACCTGACAGATATCAGACATCACGTCACTCCTCATTGTAGACTGAGGACGCTGACTGACCTGACTACAGTTCTGATGGAGTTGAACATCTGCCCGTTACAATCGCTCGCGCTGCTGGTAACTCTGGATAACATGGGTTAATGTTGAATTCCACCTCGGGCACGTCGCACAACAGTCGGTGAGCGGGGCAGAGTTGGAGGCGGCGCTGCGGTCCCTGAGAGTGGCAGCATCTGTGTGGACTTCTGAAATGCGCACAGATGCGCGCCCCTTCGTGACAATCAGACAGATTGGGGTATGTTGACGGAACCACGGAACTACTGAGATTTAAACACTGGGCCAGGCAGGCACATGTGTCAGTCGCCAAGTTGCAGAGCCGCCACCAGGTTACGGCCGTTGTCACACACAACCATGCCTGGCTTCAGGTTCAGCGGTGCCAGCCACCGATCGGTCTTCGGTGATGCCTGTAATAGTTCTTGGGGTGTGCCTTTTAGCGCTAGGCTCAGCAGTTTGAGCACGCCTGCTGTCGCTTAGCGACGGCACGCGTGCTGTGCTAGAGCTACCGCTGATGGCGGCGTGCCCACGGATGGTAATTCTAGAGGAGGAGGATAGTAGGCCTTTGGAAATGGAGCGAGGTAGGCCCCGCAACCTCGGCGTCGGCAGTATATGACCAGCCCCAGGGTCAGACTCGGTCCAGCTCCACAAGTAACCCAGTGCGTCAGCCGATATATAGTGGCCCTGCCCGGCAGAGCACGTCCAAGTGTCCGTGGTCAGGTGGACCTTGTCAGAAATGGGTTGGTCAGGGCACGGGTAGGTGATGTTCTCTGACACGTGCTGTGCAGGTGGACGGCACATCGGGGTAAAAAGTAGTGGCGGCTGGGGACGCATAGGGGGCGGGCCGCCGCCATGAGGTTTCGAAAGGCCACGTCCTACCAGCCTATAGGGCAGCATTCCAGGCTAAGAAACTTGGAGATGTGGAGTGAGGTTGGGCGTGCGGGTGGGTTGCGCGATATTCCTTTGCGCTCCAGCGCTGGGTATGGAGAGCTGAACGCTGGTGGAGGCTGTGGAGGACGTGGAGGCGAAGATGGGGTTTTTCGCACGGGAGGTGTTTGGGCCGGGGTCCTGGGCAGGGGGCTGACTAGCAGATGACACAGGGGGAAGGAGCAGTGGTGTGCCCGGCCGAGGTTGAACGGGCTTGGTGCCATTGAGGGGGGGGTTAGCATCTATAGCCTGGCGATACTGGTGGTAGTTAAGCTACGTAGTTGTGGAACCCTTGCTGATCTCGGTTTGGCACAGGTTGCACACCCACAGTCCGTCGGTCATCCGGGTTTCTTTAAAGAAACTCCAGACTTCTGAAAATCTAGCCCTCGCCACGGGAGCTGACTACGGGAAACATTTGGCGCTGATGCAACGCTCTGGCCCTGCCTATCTGTCTCGGCCCCACCACTGCCTCTTCCAACCTGTTCTGCTATAGGACTCGCTCCGTCTCAGAAGCACTGTGTTCACCCGGCCTATCAACCCCGTGGGTCTGTCACCTCAATCATCCTCCGATCCTCAGTCTGTCCCCCCTCGGACTTCCTGCCCTGACAACAACTTCACCATGTCTGGCCACCCGTGTTTCTCATCGTCCGACACCTCTTACACATACTCTTCAACTAGTCAATATGTCATCATCACCCACAGACTGGACCGGGTGGAAAACCTGGGCATCGGAAAATAGCAGCAGCAACGGACAAGTGGGTTGGATGTGGGAAGGGTCCAGAAAAACAGTTCCTCAGAGTATGCCGGTTAAAAATGCCAAATTTTGCTGGGAGGGGGAAACAGACTGGGGGGAAGGAGTGAGGTGAGGAGCTGGAGGGAGTGCTGATTTCGGTGACATGGGTGGACTGCGTGGAAGACTGACTGGTGGACAAAATGGCTAGAAAGCATTGTCCGCATCCACGACATAACTCTTCGCACGGTTTTGGCCTCAACAGTGCTTACCACGAGGCCAGTAACTGAGACATGATGAACCTAGGGAGTGTAGCTAGGCGGCGTTTCCCCTGCTCCCTCACTCAGCAGGTGGTGTCACCCGCCCAGGACCACGGCCCTGACCCTGCAGTAGTTGGAAGCCCACGCCCTCCTCTCTCCTTAGCCCTCGGGTTAAACATTTCCAATTAAAGTGTAAACTTTAATTTTTTTTTTTTTTTAAACCAAACGATGCTATCCTATTGCTTTGGCTAGTTTCTAACCTACACTGACAGCACACAACTGGATTTTGTGCTGTGCCTGATGACTTTGAGTTATAAAAAGAAATAAAGGTAAAAAAATAAATCAGCAGACTCTGCCTAATTTAATTCAAACCCCTAATAAATGTTCCCACTCGGTGTTTAAGGTGGATATGTGTGTCACTAAGAGCTAAACACAATGTAGCAAGTCTCCTGCAAATATCTCAATATGGTACTAGCTGCACTACTAATGGCAGCAAGCCCACACGGCAAACCCAAAAAAAGTAAAACAGTTATTGTAGCCTAAGAAGGGCTGTTGGTTCTTGTAGAATCACTCCTGCTAACAATATTCTAATAGAACACCCTAACGCTTTTCCTGACCAGCAGCAGCTCTCTCCCTAGTGGCACCCAGACACAGAATGATAACGAGCAGCGCGGGCAGGGACTAGTTATTCCAGAGGTAACTGATCAGGCCAGCCAACCACTGCTATCGACAGTGTAAGGGTACCACGTCATGCTGGGTGGAGTGAAGAGTCTCCGGCTTGTGATTGGCTCTGTTTCGGCCGCCAAAAATCCAAACGGCGGGAGATGCCTTTTCTCGAGCGGGCGAAGTATTCGTCCGAGCAACGAGCAGTTTCGAGTACGCTAATGCTCGAACGAGCATCAAGCTCAGACGAGTATGTTCGCTCATCTCTAATCCTACCCCATTACATGTATAAAGAATATCCAGGCACACAAAGTTTAAGTTGAAGTTAATCAGCAAAGCTTTATTGCGGTAATCCAAAGTATAATGTTTCAGCTAAAATCATCCTTTCTCAAATATGTCTACCGCCGTAAGAAGGAAATAAGAAACAGTTCCAGTATTTTTGTGTCTGCATTGCTGCGCGGTATTGCACGTCTGTGCTTGTGGATGGCGCTCTCGGTATTGCTCACCTTGTCTTCTCTGAACAAGCTGTTTTCCAGATGTTCCAAACAATCGGAAAGGGGATTCATCAGAGAAAATGACTTTACCCCGTCCTCAGCAGTCCACTCCCTGTACCTTTGCGAGAATCAGTCTGTCCCAGATGTTTCTGGAGAGAAGTGGCTTCTTGACCAAGAGCTCGCCTCAACGTTTGTGCAGATGCACTCACAACTGCCTCCTGCAATCTGAGCAAGCTCGCACTGCTGGTAGCCCGATCCCGAAGATGAAAACACTTTTAAGAGACGGTCAGGCCCTTGCTGGGTTCCTTTCTTGGGTGCCCTGGAGCCTTTTTGGCAACAATGGAACCTCTCTCCTTGAATTCTTTGATGATGCGATAGATTGTTGACTGAGGTATAATCTTTCTAGCTGCGATACTCTTCCCTGTTAGGCCAGTTTTGTGCAGTGCAATGATGACTGCACGTGTTTCTTTAGAGATGACCATGGTTAACAGAAGAGAAATGATGCCAAGCACCAGCCTCCTTTTTAAAGTGTCCAGTGGTGTGATTCTTACTTGGTCATGACAGATTTATCTCCAGCCCTGTCCTCATCATCACCCTCACCTGTTTTACTGGAGCAACCACTGAAATTGTTAGCTGCTCCTTTTAAGGCAGGCCCGCAATGAAGTTGAAATGTGTTTTGGGGGAAAAAGTTCATTTTCTAGCAATTAATTGCTGTTGATCACTCTTTATAACATTCTGGAGTATATGCAAATTGCCATTGTAAAACCTGATGCAGTAGACTTTGTAAAAATTTGCATTTGTATCATTCTCAAAACTTATGGCAATGACTGTATTCAGTGAGATAATTTCCTTGCAAAAAAAAATCTATTTTATTGGGTGACAAATAAATAAAAAAATCCACAGGACATGAAATTGACAAGCAGCAGCAGATTTTTTGCAACACGTTGATAATATTTAGTAAAGTTTAATTTGCTTTGTTGGTATATGCGCCATGAGTGAACATAACTTAAAAGTAATTTTTGAGTCCAAAATATGCATAGATCCAAAGGCCAGGTATGTCTACTGGTTTATAGACATGTAAGCAGAATGGTATGGCCTTTAACTGCAATTGTTGTTCCACTACGGATCAGCTTAAATGCACACTGTATATTTTCACCAGAGTTTACAAAGGATTTGGACAAAAAAGTATGCAAACATATTAACCACTGAACAAAACATTTGCTTGGTTTATGTTACACTAATCATCTTGGACACTAGATCTTTATTCTAACCCCACATCAAAGGAGCATGTTTGCTATGGTTAAGAACTTGATACTAACAAGCAATTCGTACAGTAGGCTTTTGTTTCCAACCTTTTATTTTTTCATGAAGGCAATGAATTCCTGATGTGCTCTATATTTCACTATAATTTGCTGTTTTACAATTAAATATTTGGCAGCTATCTGTCATTCTTAGCCAGAGATGGTTTTTCTTGGAAATTACAGCTGCCTGCTGAGAAGTGATGTGGAGGCTGGATAATGCCTGTAACCAGGTTGTGGTCCATCAGCAATTAGTAATGAAATTAATCACAAATGTTATCCTAGTAATCCCTTTAAGTAAAATCTTTGATCATTTTATTAACAGATTTACTGACACATATTTACAACTTGACCTTTAGTACCATCAATGGTGCTCATAAGACAATTTACAATTTTTAATGACCAATATATTGTGCAACATCTATGATTTGTGGGATGATCTTCAAACAAGAGAAATACAGAGGCTGGCAAACAAAAAACAAAAAATTTATGTCCAGTTGTTTCCCTATGAGGAAAAAAGAATTCTAAACCTGCTTCTTTTAACTTTTCCCCTTTATGTAAAGTTTGTGCCACTGCTGCATGGGAAAAAGTAAATTTCCCCTGTATTGAGTTGATGGAAAACCTAACAATTTTTTTCCTGCAATATTTAATACTGTCACTAGGAAGGACAATTTGTTGCATAAAAAACAAGCCCACATGACATATATAAGCTATATATGCTCTGCTCCTTCTCGATATCATTTTTTATAAATTTATAGCACACGCCTAAAAAACCTGGGTTAAAGATGCCCCAAATGTTATCACTAAAGTACCCTAAACTTGTTGCATTGTAGTGTATCTTAAATTCGTTTTACTTCTATTTAGGGGCAACCTCTTGGGTGCTTTCTATCTTTAGGATGTAACTATCTGTTAAATGTGTTTGTTTATACACTGAAATATAGGATGTCTCTTATGTGCGTTAAAAAATAAACTTTGGTTTTATATTCAGGTTCAGAGGGTAGCTATTTACATTTATAGGAAATGGCAGCCATTACTACTGAGGAATCACATCCCCAAGTAAGTGTTGTGTGATATTCTATACACTGACTACAATGGTGCTCTTTTGTAAAAGCACCCACATCTGGAGGCAGGATGGCATATCATTCTTCGAGGTATACCTGAATGGTTCTGGTTAACCAGCCCAGAATAGTTTTACATTGATGTTTTACTGGAATGTTAACAGTTTAAGACTTCTGGATAGCAATTTTGTACAAGAATGATGAGCATTTAAAACCTCCTGTTTCATATGCCATGCTGCTACCGTATGTCTCCTCTATGCTTTCTTAACCTGTTAAATGCTTCCATGTATTTTAAAATCTTTCAAAAAGTCTGCCAAAAATCAGTGGATTTATGAGCCTTTTATTTAACCCTTCTGCGGTCCCTGGTGTGACCTGATGTTCTTCATTTCCTGCTGTATATAAAAGGACTGAACACATTCATGCAGAGCAGGCATACAAGCTTCAAAAGCCGTGTGAATGCAGTTTAATAACATGTCATGCAGGTGAAGATGATATAGTTGTGTACATCACAAATCTGTTACACAAGATCACACATTCCTTACTGCTTGTGAAAAGAAGACCATTCCAGAAGTGTTAAGAACTCTAAAGTCTCCTTTCATTGGGGTTCATTGAGCTGGGTGTACTGTATTCATTTTTAGTTATGATTCAGATGACATTTCTTTTTGTCCAATTCATGGAACCTAGTCCTTATTAATATTAATTATTTATATATTTCTGCTGAAAAAAACTGAAGTATTAACATCGAAAACAGGGGCCAGAGGGGTTAAGGGGGTAAAGGTTCACATCACATGTTATGTATAAACAAGGAAAGCTCCAAAAAAGTGTTTTCAGGCAATGGAAGACTGAAGCAGCATCGGCAGTAGACAGGATTGTTTCTCCCGCTAACAGGGGGAATGGAACAGGACGACGTATCCCACTGTATGTGCATATAGTGGGATTCCTCTCTCGTAAGAGTATGCAGGGTATCCTAACAATGGAGATGTGAACTTTACAAATCATGTTTCTCTATCGGACAGGTTTATGCACACACATTGTATTTCTGTCAGGTATTGGGTTGAATTATAAATTCTTCTTAGTTAAAGAAAACCTGTCACTAGGAATGTAATTTTCAGCTAGTGCTATGCTGATTTTAAAAATGCCATTCTGAATTTTTTCAGTATTCTATACAAGTTTAATTCACATTACCCAGTTCCATGCCAGCAGCATGTGGTGAGTCCTTGGGGAGAGGGAAGCTGCAGCTTGCATGTGCCTGTGTCAGTCTCCTCCCCACCACACTCCTGCGGCCCTTTTACCCCACACCACTTCCTGTCATGTGCATTGAGCAAGGTATGGAGGGGGTGGTGTGGAGGAAAGGAGGAATACATGAGGAGACACAGGTACACACAGGCTGAAGCTGTCCCTCCCCAGGGACTCGCCACATGTTGCTGGCAGAGAGCCAGATAATTTGAATTAAACATATAAAGTACTGAAATGATTCAAAATGCTGACAAAGGCATTTTTAAATCAACAAAGCATAGAAATGAAAAGTTGACATTCCTGGTGACAAATTCGCTGTTATGAATAGATTTATGAGGGCTACACACTCTTTATCTGGATGGTGGTTCACATATCGCTGCTATTAGTTGGAGACTCCTTGTAGGTAGCATTTATCATTTGCATTATTACTCATAAGACATAAAACTTTCCTCTTTTTCATATGCACAAAAATGTTACAAACAATAGATCTTCTTGATTTGGAGGATTTGAAATCCTCGCTTCTATTTGCGGCTTGATTTCTCCTGTAGGCTAGCATTAAACTGTCTGGAAAAATAGTTGGAAAATGGAAACACTGATATTATCTGTAAGTAAAACATTTCCAGAAAACATTCTGCTATCAATGTCTCCACCATGGTGACCATAATCAGTGAGTGGGCATCTGTATTTACATGTAACTGCCAAGTAAACAGAACTGAAAGTCTCTGTATAATTCAAATGTTGGCTTCCGGCATTGTCTGGACATTCCATTACAATATGTTTCCCATCAATATGCCTACAACAGTGTGTAAATTGTCACCATTTGAAACTTTCTGTAATTTCCTTTTATTCTTTTTTTGTATATTGGAAGCGGCATATATTTTAAAAAAATATTTCAACCCCTCATCAGAAAAAATTGTAAAATGAATAAGTTCGAATAGTGTTGCATAAACTCTGTCGCCTAATAAACTATAAAAGTAAAATAAAGTTCACTTTGGTGATCCTAGATACAGATTAAATTTAAAAAAAAATAAATGTGCATTAAATGTTAACTCTCCACACAGACTGCAAGCGAGGATACGAAGCAGAGCCAGGACTGCAAGAGTTCTGCAAAGTGCAAGAGTGCTGATAAGTGCATGGTTTTGTAATAAGACATAAATTGGTAAAAGGACACAGCTTGCTTGGTCCTTTTAGGGGAAGTACTATTATTGTATTGGTGTTGTACTAATTGCTACTAAGGGATATATATATATCTATATCCCCATTTAAACAGATATTCTATGGCCACCAAGTGTGTGTTGTGTGAAATGTATGCATACCTTGAACAACTGTTGTTGTTGAGTGTGAATATGTTTGGACTACATCAAGCAAGTTGAGTATTTGGAAGCCCAGGACCTGGATCTAAATAGACAACTGGCAATTCTGAGTGAAATTTTTTCTCCTGGAGTAAGGCTAAGTTAACAGTGGCTAGGGTCAGTGAGGATAAGGTGGACAAGCTCACCGGCTGGTAGCTGGATAAAAGCCAGAAAAAGGGGCAGGGAGGAAAATGTGTCAGCTATTCCGGAGCTCACCAATCCTAATAAATTGATAAAAGTTGATATTAGGCTGTATAATTGTTTCTTAGACAAACCAATTATTTGCTGAAAGTGGATAACCCCTTTTAAGGACAGTTTCTGTACCACAGAACTGGTGCATAGGCAAATGTGGTGTCCATATTTTAAAAAAAAAAAAAGGGTCAAAAAGTGACCCTGGTCAACATTCCCTGGTTGGGAAAATATTTGAGGGGTTCATTGGAGATGATTTCCTGCAGTATCTCACTGTGCATAACCTCTTTTTTTGTGTTGAGTTGTCCTTTTCAGTGGTACCATTTGGCGCACAACTTTTTTTTATCACTTTTTGGAACATTTTTATGAAGGGATTTCATAATAAATTTACATTTTGTCAAGTTTTATGGGTTTTGTTTTTACGGCGTTCACCAAGCGTGTTCAATAATGTTTCTAGCTTTGAAAACCTTTTTAAATGTTTTTGAAGTTATCAGACTATTTGCAAGAGCTACATACAGTCCAGGACTGATCCACAAGTCCCAAAACAGAATTATCTAAAAGTTAGTAAACCTGATCGGAGCTTTTTGTCAAATACAAATACAGTTATTCTTTATAGTGTCTCCATTCCAATCCAGCTCGATATTCCTAGAGTTCAACATGACTGGGCATTCTTCAGCAAGAAAAAGACACCATTCAGTCCAACGATTGTCACTTAATATCCTCCTTGGAAAAATCTTTTTACCGGTATTTTTCTTTGTAAAACCTTTTCACCGGTATTTGTTTTAAGGAGGAAATTTAAATATACATAACATAGCCTGTCATATCCAATAAAATAACAATGATAATATTTTAAAAACTAAGTGCGTAATATATTTACAACAAAGTATCCAAGACATTGAAACTAAATATAACAACATTTTCCTAGTTTAAATACACATTTATATCCTTCTTGAATCTCACCATTCAGAAACATCACAGGATTCATTCACCTTACTTCTCACGATCTTCTTCCCTTTAGAAGCTTTAGGATCTAAGTGAGAGCTCAGATTTCATTTTGCCACAGCTGTTAATAAAGTTAAAGCTGAGCTCTGGTTTTCATGGGCAACTAGAATAGTTTTACTTCACTACATAAATCTCTACTAATGTGAGATACATTGCCTAACCCCTTCAATAAATTTCAGATTAAACCAGGTGTAGGTAGCAATGTTCATACAATCATACAAATTGAATGATAGATTTTTTTTTTTTTACATGTGAGTCTTTTAGTGGGGCTAATGCTTCTACCAATTCCCGGATTATACATTATTGTCTGATAAGATCTAGACTAAGCTCTACCATTCTTCAATTTGTTCCATAGACAATTTGACATATCATTATCTTATTGACACTCATATTTTATTTAAATATACTACTTAAAGCCTGGTATTAGGTCAATAAATATGCTTTCTATTATTATTGCATAGATACATTTTTATCATTGTGAAAGGTGATAGTTAATGTGACCCTCAGAGATAATTTCTCTCGTCATATACCCATTTTACTCCTTCTTATCCTCTGTAATGTCACAAGCCCACCTGCCATCCCCTAGCTCCAGAAACATCAGCAGGTGAAATGAAAAGGACAGTTAACTAAGATCAAAAGGAATGTTCAAAAGAATGTGTTAATCCATCTGGAATTCCTCAGAACTGTCAATCACAATTACAAGGCCCACAAGAATTTCAAGTGGAATTTATGTTTTCCCTCTTTTCAAGCTGGAGGAAGTTGAGCTTCAAACGTAATCTGTTGGGATGACAAAACATCAGTTTTAAGTATAAAAATTAATTCTTTCTTACGGGTCCCTTCTTGTCTGTTTGTCTCCTAAGCTTCTTATCACAATTACATTGTAGTAATGAACTAGAACATTCACTTGTGTTTTTCTCTTCCTGTAGGAAGTTCTATTGATCTCTAAAATCTGCAGCGATTTCTCTTGTCATTAGGACAGAATGCAGAGCATTACGGCAATTTGGCTCACCAGTAAGAGTCAGTGTTTTTGAATAGATATACATGGGGATTTCATTTTCTCAATCCAGGATTCTATTTGAAACAGCAATGGACTGAGCATGGCGGCTTCCTGTCTGAATGTTTAATTACAGCTTTGATGTTAATGTGCATGTTTGTTGGACCAATTACGTCATAGAGCCTACTGGCAATCTCGTCTCTATGACATAACCAGGCAGAGTGATTAAGAAATACTGGTTGCAGTCTCCTTACATTTTGGTAGATGAATAACGGGATGTTTGATATTCAAGAACACAACAGCTGCATGCTACAAAAAAACTGAAGTAGTATCATGTATACATACATCAGACAATCCCCCTATCTAGTAATACATCAGTTAAAGGAAATCTACCATTTGATTTTATGCATTATTATTAACCAAACATGCCTTGAAAATGCTGTAGCTACACTAAAGCAGAAACATATCTTGTTTAATCCATGATCTGAGTGGTTTTTAAAAAACAATCATGATAATGAGGCCCTGTCGCTCCTGTGGTTGGCTCGTGCTTCTCTGCTTACCCCAATTTTGCACCAGAAAACGCTGAATTCACTGTGTTGTCCCTGACAGGCAGAAGTAATCCATCGCTGCACCATCCCCAATCTGCTCTGTATGAGTAATCCAGCTCAGGTTAATTAAACCCATGGATAATCGTGATCTATCTTATTTTTTGCCTAGTATTGTTAGATTTAAAAAGTTGCAAATTTTTGAGCAATGGGAAATTTGCTAATTTTTTTTTTTTGCAACTTTTCAATATTTGCACTTCAACTCGTTATGCACCAGTCAACGCAGAACTCACTGTATTTATATATTTTTTTCCAAATGTTTGCAAGAAAATGCACAAAAGCTTGCCTAGTCTCACCATTACTCCTAGATTATACCATAGAGATTTCTACTTGTGTGTTTTGGGACAAGCTGATGAAAATTTGTATTCTTTAGAGTTTTGTTTTTTGAAGCCACTCCATTAAAAGTCTTATTAAAGTCTAAATTTATATTTTCTATGTTTTGTGGTCACTAATACAACTAATAATAATACCCATGTGACCACCCAACCTGGTAACAGAGCCACAATGTAATCAATAAGTCCTATCACGTCTATTGGTTAAGATTAGGTCTAAGAGTGTCTCCCCTATTTTTGTATAGGGGACTTTTATAGCAGGTATCTGGGTAGTTGAAATCTCCTATAAAAATTAAGTCTTTGTTTTGAGGCCTCATTTATTTTGTAAAAAAAAAACCAATTTACACACACTTGTTTTCCTCATGGAAGTCCTCACACAGTTATTTGTTGGGATTATTTCTACTACATTTATATAGTAAGTTATTTCACCAAATAAAATAATTGCAAAATGTGCAAACAAACTAAAAAAAACTGTGCAAACAATTATCATGAGGGTGTCATATATGAGTAATATGAAAGCAAAGCATTAATGTAAATATTGGCTGGTTTTTAGTGTGAGTTGGCCCTTACAATTACAGAAATCTGCAGCGTAGTAAGTGCTTGTCTCATGGCATCCCTTTAATGTCTAATTTTGCTTCTAGCAGGTTGCTTAATGACACATCCTCTCAGGCTCCTTCCAGTCTGCTGCCAGTGTTGTCTGTTTATTTTAGTACAACCACCAGAAAGAGGGAAGTGTGGATGGGACCGAGCAGACTGACGTCCATAATTATGCTTGACACAGTAAGCGATGTTCTAGTGTTTAACAGTGAAAAAGTGAACATGCTTGTAAACCTGATCACAACCATAGCATTTTAATAATTTAGGAAAATGTTCTATGTTCAATGACTGTTCTGGGTAAGCACTGACTTTAATGCCTTAATTACTCATAAAGATTTATATATCAATAAGTCTGGATTAAAAAATTGCATTCCTCTCTAATGCAGTACTTGCAACACAACCTATAGTTGACAATTCCCAAAGTTGTGAAATATATATAATTTTTATATAAGATATGTACACTTTATTTGTACAAAGATTAACATTACAACACCTGCTTTTAAAGTACAAATGGGGAAACCAAAAAGATCCTGGTGGCTCTCAGGTATACCAATATTACCACCTAGGGCCGATTTTCAAATACCCCCTCCCACCAATCGTAATTAAGAAATCCTAGCAGCTAGCCTTGACATTGACTACTTAATCTGTATTACATCATAACAAAACATACACCACTTTGGTATCATCTCACTGGCCATCCTGAATAAAGAATAATGGGATGAATCATGTTGATCACGCATGAATGTTTTTCTAACATGAGATCAGAAACTAGATGGGAATGTCCGGCCATCATCCCGCTCAGGAAGGAGACCGGTCCTGTGTCCCAGAGATGGACCTGCTTTGGTCAGAAATGTGCATAGCAACCAAAGAACAAAAGCAAAAGACCTTTTGAAGGTACTGGCTGTGAAGGAAATCGTGACTTTTCGGACCCCTAAATGCTATGCAAGGTTACTTATTCTTTTTTAGACACTCCCAGAATGCACATGTTCTGAGAGGCACAGGAAGTGATTTAAAATTGTCCACACAACTTCCGGACATGGCACAGCAAATCACATCCCTGAATGGCTATAAACCCCTTTCACTAGCCTCAGTGAAACAGAATCTTATCAACCCAAGGAGCTGCCAGTTCTCCTTTAATATAAGCTTGGTTCGTAACGGAATTATATAGGGTGAGGAAGTAACCCGGTAGCATGTATATGAGCGCGATTCGGACAAGGGATGTGTGCATCAAAATAAAAGAGCAACTCAGATTAAATTTTATATTTAATTGCCTTAAGGGCACATTAGACAAAACAATATATATAGTAGAGATATATACCTTAAACGGAGTAGAAAATACAAACGTAGCACTACAAGTATCATCAGTTCAGTAAGTTAATTACCTTTTGTGTGGGCCTAATCGAACTTGATAGTCCACATCTTAAGATCTTCCTCTGCACTTGATGGTATAATGGGTTCCCAGACAAAGACAATTTGGCCTCAAAGGTGTCTGATTATATCAGATGCAGACAATCCCTGGATCGCATTGATACCAAACCTGACCCATTTGCTATGGTCCTATCCAGAGATATTTATATCTCTGGACCCAAGGATGCTAGAGCCCCCGGAATTTGGGCCACTATGATCCCCTAAAGATAATAAAACCAAAATATAGTTGCCCTTGGCCTGAGATGGACCATAACTCCATATCTGTCCCTAATCAGTGTATTGGTTTAAGAGGTTTTTTTGACTCTTTGTCTCCTGTTTGAAAATGGAGGGAGGTTCAGCTCAAATCTTTGGAGATGATGCGGCTGCGGAAATGCTTTGATGCCCACCCAACTTCCAAGCCAGAGTTCCTCTGCAGCCTCTGAAGTGTTGGATAACACTAGCTTGCTCCATTAGGCTAATTACACTGAGGCTGGTGGGAAGTCAGGGATTTGAGTAGTATAAGGCCTCCCTCCCCCTGGTCATATTTATCACACTGGTACACTGATGCTGAAGCTGGTAAGAGTGTGACATCCACAGTGCAACAAGTACTGTATCAACATAGGCTCAAAGGCCACTCTAACAGGAAAAAGCCACCACCATATTTTCTGATGACCCCCAACTTTTTGCAGTTAAAATCTAGAGTTTAAGATCACTGTATAAGACTACCCCTCTTCCAATGCACATATGGTAAAAAAAATCAAATATGACTTCAATATGGTAATTTTAATTAATTAAAAACTTCTGTGCTAAAAAATACACCATCTTATCTGGCGCTAATAACTTTTTCATACTTCAGTGTACGGAGCTCTGTCACATTTTTTGTGAGATTACATGATGATATATATTATATCTTTTATATGTTGCACAATGGTGGAAAAGTTTTGTTTCAGACATTTGGGTGCTATTTTTAGTTACGGGATTAAACACTGGGAATAACTGTTTTTACTTTTTCATAGATCTGTTATTTTGAGACGTGGTGATACCTAACATGTTTATGTGTGCCTCCCACATCAGCCAGAGTGCCCCCCACAGTAGCCCAGTGCCCTCCAGGGTAGCCACAATGCCTCCACAGCTGTTAAATTGTACCCCATAGTAGTCACAGTATCCCCCAGTGTAGCCACAGTGTCCCCTCATAGTAGTTACAGTGCTCCAGTGAAAATAACAACTTTACTCACCTTTCCCCGCTCCTCTGAAGCAGCAGCCGTCATCTCCTTTACTGCTTTGAAAGCCGGCTATATGACCCTGTACACTGGCTCTGAAGCTGGCAGACGCGATGATGACATTTACAGCAGTCGTTCACAGCAGTAAAGAAGAAGAAAATACAGTACTCCAAAAGAATCATAAAAATCCATATAAAGTTTGCAAATGCACACAGGAACATACACCTTAATTTTGGGAGACATGACTGTGGTCTCACAAAACTTAACTTGAACTGTTTGGCCATAATGTCCATTGTTACCCAAAGAGGAAAAAGGAAGAAGCTGAGAAAATCCTAAATGTGAAACAAAACCATTATGTGGTTATACTAAAACAACATCTCAAGACATCATCCACGGAGATAAAGCTTGAGTACAAATTGGTCATACAAATGGATGATGACCTGAAACATACTGTACTTCCAAGCTGGTTACAAAGTGGCTTAAGGATAAGAAAATCTATGTTTTGTAGTAGCCATCACAAAGCCCTGATCTCAATCTTCAATTGAAAATGTACAGGCAAAGCTGAAAAGGCAGGAGAAAGCTACGCAACCTACAAACATGGCTCAGTTGCATCTGTTCCATTAGGAGGAATGGGCCCAAATATCTACCAACTTTTTTTGATCATCTTGGTTAGAAGGATATGACATAATGTTTTGACCAAAGTCATACCGTTACAAAGGGCAATGCCTAAACCAATACTAAATAATGTGTGTTACTTTTTTACTTTGCAGAATTAATAACAATGTCTTTATTCGCTCTTTATACTTATTCCTGCCTTATTAAGCAATTATATAATAATTTGGCATCCTAATTGACCTAAGAACAGGGAAAAGTTTTATTCTTATTTTAGGTCATAGTAGTGCCATGGTCTTTTTCTATATTGTATGTAAACATCTACATTCAACTGATTTAGATTTTGACTGCAAAAGCATATGGGGGGGGCTACAAAATAGGGGGCATAACTTTGGGGGAATATGATGCAGGTTTACAGAAAGGGGCACTAAAAAAAGTGTCTGCAGCATATTTATAAAGGGGTTTAGACTGTTTTGTCAAGCTTGACGTAGGAGAGACAGAAAAGAGGCGTGGCCTAAGCAAAGGGGCAGACCGAAAAAAAAATACTGCTAACCCGACTTTGTGTCCTAAATTTCTGGTGTAAAGTAAGACAACTAAGAGTATAGACTAGACAGTCTTCTACTAGGACAGATTTATCATCCAACATGCACTGTGTAACCTTAGGATACTTTGTATTAATCTGCCCCAATAAGTTGGACGCTTCAGAAAAGGGGAAATCGTAAGTGGGCATTGCTACATAAAAGGGACATTAAGTGTACGTTGCATTATAGGTAGGTTTACGTAAAAACATGTTCATTACGTTCATGAAATATTCTTTAAACTATTTCCACTGAAACAATGGGTAATGGAACTGGAAGAACGCAATCGACAGAGCCAATGAATTTCTGGCGTTTGTGCATCATAAAATAATTGTAGTGGGCCGAGATATTTCTTAGCCAACTTATGTGATCACTAAAAAAATATCTCTGTAAACTGTGTTCAACAGCGTCAAGTAGCATGAAACCCACTTTTAATGGACTGTCCATCTGACAGCACAACTTGCTATTTGCCAGTGTAAGAAAAATTTTACATTTGGGGTCCATGTGTTTTTCAAATCGTGTTACCCAGTTTTTTAATGTGATTGATATAGAAGTTCAACTAAATCACGGAAAACTGCAAATAAGGTTCCAGTCTTGGATGACTGACGTAAAACAAAACAAGATCGTTGATCTGAAAACATAAGGCGAACCTTATTTGTAGTAACACAAATATGAGGATTAGTTGTTCCGCCATTACATCTACTGAGCGTTTGTAATTGATTACTCTTTTAGTACTTTAAGGGAGTCGATTGAATTAGGTGCTCCACTAGGGTACACCTGACAACTTGGGGGGTGGTGGGCCAGAAGGAAGCTCCTGGATAGTCGAGATAACATGACAATAGTTGAAGAGAAGCAACACAATATAAAGCAATTTGTTAATGAAAATCACCCATTACTTTGGCTGGAAAAAAACAGTATGGATTTTCTGAAAAGAACATGGCTGAAGATGAGATGTTGGTGGGAATTTATTATTATAGTTACGCCATGTTTTCTGGCATAAAGATCAAAAGAATGACTGCTGAAGAGAAAAATCCTACAACAATAAACCGCTGCCACACATCACAATATTATATATCACCATGGATGATAGAGAAGAGTGATGTGTATTGTCATTGAAATCAACTCTTCTGGAGTATATATGAAATAAAAAATACAATAAATCATATAAGTAGGTTGATTAGATTGTGAGCCCAATGGGGACAGGGATAAAAAAATTATAAAAAAACACACCATGTTAAAAACACATATCAAATGTGAACAAGTGTCCAAGGCAGTATGGCAATATCATGGTGTGATTAGTCTGTCAGGCAAGATTTATCAATTTATCTCAATCACACCTTAGGAAATGGGCGGTGCAGACAGTGGAATAACACTCCACTGGAAGTCCAGTGTGGGATACCCCTTTAATGCCAAAACTGGACTTCCAGTGGAGTGTGATTCCACTGTCTGACCGCCATTTCCTCCGGGTGCTTGATTGCGATGAAATTGTAAAAATCTTGCCTGCAGGCTAATCACACCCTGATATTGCCATACTGCCGTGGACACTTGTTAAAATTGATATGTGTTTTTAGTGTTACTTTAACATGTCTGTTTTTTATGAATTTTTTTATCCTGTCCCATGGGCTCACACTTAATCTTGAAACCTTACTATATGATTTACGTTGTATGTATTGTATTTCAAGTATAAGAGTTTATTGTCAGATGACAAATATCACATCACTATTCTTTTCTTCCAGGGTAGATATATATTGTGAATGTGTGGCAGCGGTTTAATGGTGTAGGTAGCCGTTTGATTCTCGTTCACGCAGTCATTCTCGATCTTTATGCCAGAAAAACATGGACGTAACTATATAATAAATTCCACACCATACAGCTCATCTTCAGCCATGTTTTTTCAGAAAATCCAGACTGTTTTTTTCCAGCCAAAGTAATGGGTGATTTTCATTAACAAATTGCTTTATATTGTGTTGCTTCTCTTCAACTATTGTCATGTTATCTCGACTATCCAGGAGCTTCCTTCTGGCCCACCACCCCCCAAGTTGTCAGGTGTACCCTAGTGGAGCACCTAATTCAATCGACTCCCTTAAAGTACTAAAAGAGTAATCAATTACAAACGCTCAGTAGATGTAATGGCGGAACAACTAATCCTCATATACACAAAAAGGGTTTCCGCCTGGGTGTGTTTTCAGATACGATCTTGTTTTTTGCTTACGTTCAGATCATCCAAAGATGGACCACTTTGCAGTTTTCCGTGATTTAGTTTGAATTTGATATCAATCACATTAAAAACTGGGTTAACACATTTGAAAACACATGCGACCCCAAATGTAAAATTCTTTTACACTGGCGAAATAAGCAGATGTGCTGTCAGGATGGACAGTTCCATTAAAAGTGTGTTCATGCTACTTGACGAGTTGAAATTTACAGGATATTTTTTTAATGATCAATATTGGCTAGAAATATTCAGGCGCACTACAATTATTTTATGACTGACACAACGCCGAAATCATTGGCTCTAGTGATTGCGTCTCCAGTTCCATTACCCATTGCAGTGGAAATAGTTTAAAGAATATTTCATGAACGTAATGAACATGTTTTTACGTAAACCACAAAGACAAGCTACACTTATGAAATATTCAGTTCCGACTAACATACAAATTCAAGTTAAGAACAAACCTTAAGAACCTATCTTGTACATGTCCTGGGGACTGCCTGTATTAGCATTTTTGACATGTTACGGATCTATACATATAGCAGTCACAGTGAAGCTGCTTTAATCCTTCACCAACATTCTTTACCCGATGCTGATTGATGCTGCGCCAGTAACATATGATGCAGATCAAGCGAATCAAAGTTAGAAAGAGAGCATTGCCGTGACTCCAGATATGACTGTGATACCAGTGTAGTACAATTCCTTGCACTTGTGCAGTTCCTCATGGTTGTAAATCAAGGATAGAGAAAGAAAAAATTGGATTCCCATAATAATCATCCATGTGCTGCTAGGTATATGACTACTGTTTTGGATGATTACATACTACATATGCCCTATAGGTTATAAAAAAAAAAAACATTGGCAACAGAAATTGTGGGCAGATTTATCAAGAGTGTTTTATGTTAAGACTAGACCGTCTTCTGCTGCTTCAGATTTATCAAAGTGTCTGATGCTGGAGGATAAGTCTGGAGTAGTTTAAAGCTGTTTAGTAGTGCTTTCAACCTCCTATTAGTTGTCTTAGTTTATGTAAAAAAAAGTGCTCCAATATTTGGGTGCATGTACACAATTTTTGGCGCACAGGCTTTTTCCTTTTTCTGAGGTATGATGCCTTTCTAAAGACCAGGCATACAAGTGTCTAAAATTGTCCTGATATATGTGGTGCGGGGCATTTCAGAGTTTTTTGGTGTAATTATGACTGTTGTATTCCATATATAAGGTGCAGGGTCGGGGGCGTGGTGGAGTCCGGGGGCGTGGCAGAGTGGAGACCGTCCGGAGCGGAGAACGACAGGAGCGGAGACCGGAGAGGTGAGCGGGGAAGGGGGTCCCTTCAGGTGGAGGATGGCAGCTGACCCTACTTACATAGGTACTCACCATTCCGACGGCTAGGGCAGCTCCTCTTCTATCTTCATGCCGACCCCAGGTCCGTGACAGCTCCATGTGCACGACCTGGCCGGCGCACTCTGTGATGTCAGCCAGGGGCAGGCAGGCTATATACTACAGGGGGCTGGCAGGCTATATACTACAGGGGCTGGCAGGCTTTATACTACATGGGCTGGCAGGCTATATACTACAGGGGGCTGGCTGGCTGCATGCTACAGGGGACTGGGTATATACTACTTCTGATTATTTACTTATTTTCCTTATGAAGCTTGAACAATTTGGGCTGAAAATATATTTGTAAAGTTTTTAACCTATTCTACGCTGCAAATACAAAAGTTTAACCCATGGTGCACTTTTAACCTAGTGGACCTTTAAGCCTGGTGCAAAAATTGCATGCAAATAGTATAAAATTATGCAGCCATGGCTGTACAAAAGAAACTTGAAAACATCTGATGTCTAAATTTTGAAAAACTTAAATTTCCCAGAATGAAAGCAAGCCTATAGCATCATTA
>CM033644.1:138317383-138358053 GCA_019512145.1 Engystomops pustulosus
TTTTCCAATCTTCTACTGTCCAATTTCGATGAGCTTGTGCAAATTGTAGCCTCAGTTTCCTGTTCTTAGCTGAAAGGAGTGGCACCCAGTGTGGTCTGCTGCTGTAGCCCATCTGCCTCAAAGTTCGACGTACTGTGCATTCAGAGATGCTCTTCTGCCTACCTTGGTTGTAACGGGTGGCGATTTCAGTCACTGTTGCCTTTCTATCAGCTCAAACGAGTCTGCCCATTCTCCTCTGACCTCTGGCATCAACAAGGCACTTCCGCCCACAGAACTGCCGCTCACTGAATGTTTTTTCTTTTTCGGACCATTCTCTGTAAACCCTAGAGATGGTTGTGCGTGAAAATCCCAGTAGATCAGCAGTTTCTGAAATACTCAGACCAGCCCTTCTGGCACCAACAACCATGCCACGTTCAAAGGCACTCAAATCACCTTTCTTCCCCATACTGATGCTCGGTTTGAGCTGCAGGAGATTGTCTTGACCATGTGTACATGCCTAAATGCACTGAGTTGCCGCCATGTGATTGGCTGATTAGAAATTAAGTGTTGACGAGCAGTTGGACAGGTGTACCTAATAAAGTGGCCGGTGAGTGTATGTTATCAACCGATTTAGATGAAATCAGTCACGCAGGACAGGGCAGAGAAGTCTGGTAAACGCAATAATACAAATATGTGGTACAAAGTAGAAAACATATAATATTGTAAGGAAATTAAATTCGGACAGTATATACAGGCGGTCCCCTACTTAAGGATACCCGACTTACAGACAACCCATAGTTACAGATGGACCCCTCTGCCCACTGTGACCTCTGGTGAAGCTCTCTGGATGCTTTACTACAGCCCCAGACTGCAATGATCAGCTGTAAGGTGTCTGTATTGAAGCTTTATTGATAATTCTTGGTCCAATTACAGCAAAAATTTTTAAACTCCAATTGTCACTGGGGCAAAAGAAAAAGATTTCTCTAGAACTTCAATTATAAAATATACAGTTGCGACTTACATACAAATTCAACTTAAGAACAAACATCTGGACCCTATCTTGTATGTAACCCGGGGACTGCCTGTATAATACAACAATGTTATAGACACCAACATTGGGGGGCAGATACCACGTTTCTCCAAGTATAGGATGTCCCCAGCTGAATTAGCCTTAGACATTATATTATTTATCCTTTAGTTGTTAACGATGGACTGGCAGGTCATGTGCAGATGGACAAGGTCGTGGACAGGTGGACTCTGTCCAGCTCCAGGGGGTCTAACAGGTGGAACTTCCAACAGGGAGATGAAAATTTCATGCGCATCCCCTATTTTCAGCCGCGTCCATCTGATCCTCCAGAAACTGTAGTTGAAAGGCATGGGTGGACAGAGCATCCTCATAGCTGTATAAGCGTTCATGCACAGTGTGCCGGGCAGCTTCCAAAAAATACACTTGAGCATCTAAATGTTGAATATCCTCAAATCAACCTGAAAAAACTGACAATAAGTGCTCTGACTTTAAGGTCTAAATTAGGCTGTTGTTAAGGGGTTGAGAAGTAGGTTCCATAAAATGGACAGCTTAGTATATGGCTAAAACAACTGCAATGTTTGCTTTGTAAATTAGTCAGCCTTTTGGCGTAAAAGAGTGACAGACAAGTCAACTTTACTGCTTTTCAAATACCGTAATCATTTTACTGCAATTCTAATATGTCTAATGAACTGCTTGCCGAGAAATACTAGATGTGAAATCTTGCAGCTAACCAGAAACTCAGCTTATTAAAAGTCTAAGTGTTAGAAGAGCATACCAGAAAGAACATAAGACATTTCTTGAATGCCTCACCAATTCTTTTACAATGGAATACACAAATGGGGCCCTTTAAGCATAATATGTGGCCAAATTGACCATTCATTGACAGCAACACCTTTATGATCTACGTATTAGCGTATGCTATTCACTGACAACAGCACCTTTATGATCTAGCTATTATTGCACGCTATTCACTGACAGGAGCACCTTTACAATCTAGGTATTAGTGCACGCTATTCACTTACAGTATCACCTTGCGAAATTAAACCCATGGAAGTTGTGGCACTATATAGGATGGGCCATTTATAGTAATACACCTAAATAAAATGGGAATGGTTTGTGATATCAACTTCCTATTTGTGGCACATTAGGATATAGGAGGGGGCAACTTTTCAAGATGGGTGTTGACCATGGTGGCCATTTTGGATCCAACCTTTTTTTCCCAATTGGGTCATTTAACACAATAATCAAACTTATTGAGAATTTCACAAAAAATGCTTGGTTGTAACGTAACTTTATTCTTTCATGAGTTATTTTTCATACGTTTATGACCATGTATTAAATGTGTTAAAAGTTCCACTTTCCAGGGACCTGTTCATGTAGGAATGCTTGGACTTTTGGGGTCATCTGAAGCTAAGTGTCTATGCTGTGAAGATACGAGATGTGGAGCATCTGAAACAACGGATACTGGAAGCCTGTGCTAGCATTTGCTCTGCGGTGTTGCTATCAGTGTGTCAAGAGTGGGAGAAGAGGTTTGCATTGAAAATCTAACACAATGGGCAGCACTTTAAACACATTTTATAAGGGTCATGAACTTGTAAATAATGAATGAATAAAGTTACGTTAGAACCAAGCACACCATTGTTTTTCATATGAAATTCTCAATAAGTTGTTACATAACCCTCTTGAAAAGAAAACTATTGGATCCAACTTCAAAATGGCCTCCATGATAAGTACCCATCTTGAAAAGTTTCTCCCCTCTCATTTACTAATGTGCCACAAACAGGAAGTGGATATCACCAACCACTCCCAATTTATTTAGGTTTATCCATATGAAGGGCCCACCCAGTATACATTTATTTATGTATGTAACAAAAAGGTCAGGACGGTGGTATATATTGCAAAATACACATCAGATCAAAAAACTAAAAATATATGTGTCAAATGTAGCTCTGACCGAGGAGCTAGGATCCAGCCGGTGACATTAGACTGAGCACCTCCAGCTCATTTACGTATCATCAGCAATTATGCCGATTCTTTATACACTAAAAATTGTTTCAATTACTGTATAAAGACGTGGGTATCTAATGCTGGAAATCTACCATCAGTCAAACTGCTGGTAGATGTCCTTAAATTCTTAAATTGGAAATTTTATTGCTGATCCCGATTCCCCAGGATTTGACCTAGGTTTTTTTGTGTGCAAAAACATGTGATCCAAAATATGAAAATAGATGCATGGGATATTTTTCTAAAATCTATCTAATTTGAGCACTTAATGTAGAGCATTCAATATTTGAAAATTTTGTAGGCAACAAAAAAAAATCCCAATCACAAGGGAGGAGACTTACCGTATATACTCGTGTATAAGCCGAGATTTTCAGCACAAAAAATGTGCTGAAAAACCTCACCTCGGCTTATACACGAGTCAATGATAAAAATAAATACATTAATACTCACCCTCCAGTGTCCCCGATGTTCCTCGCGGCTCCCGGCGGCTCCCGATCCCTGTCGCGGCTCCCGGCGGCTTCTTCACTCTTCACTGGCCGGGAGATCGCGCTGGCCGTCGCACACTGTGATGCGACGCTGTCGCCGCGGATGACGCGATGGGGATCGGAAGCCGTATCGTAGTGTGCGCCCGCCAGCAGATCGCATGGACGAGACTCTGCTGGCTAGAGAAGAAAGAGAGAGAAGAGGAGCTGCTGCGACCTGCGCCAAGGATCCGGGCACCGGATTCCACCGTCCAGATGTTTTTGATATATATGGTAATCCCACAACATTTTAAGCTTTTCCATAGAATAATAATGCGATCACTTATACTGTACTTTATTTTGAAATTTTCTAAATAAAGATTTTGTTTATATAGTTCTTAGTCCATATAAATCCAGTCTCCATAGAAACTTTGATAAAAACTAACATACACAATATCCTTCATCAAGTGGTTGAATCATAAGAAATTCCAAAAACTATTAATTTTGTTCTCATACAAGCTGCACGATGATAATAGCAGATGTACAAAAGGTCTCTAGGATTTTCAGCTGTCAACTCAAAATATTACTTATGACAGAAATATTATGGGAGGATACTATATAAAGAAGCTTTACGTTTCAGGAAATCATGTCATTGCTGGGCTTCATTTAAAAGGGTTGGTGTCTCTCCTGGATGCAAGTTAGTTGAATAATCAGACTGGAACCCTATCTTCTGCAGGACATGTAAAAAAATAACCTTTTCTAATTGGAGATCCTTCACTTGTTCTTGAGGTCTTATTGCCAGAGACATGGAGTACTTGTTAGATAAATTTGTTATTTTGATGTAAAGCCAAACTAAACTAAACTAAAATATTTCTGTCAGGATTGCTTGCTTATGATGGTAGGCAACTGCAATTTGCAGAATCGAAGGGCTTTTCCCTGATTTTATAACAGGGTGCCTTTAACTGGACTTCAGGAGAATCCCCAGGTTACAGGCCATAAGGGAACCTATCGCCACATATGACACCACCTAACCGCTAGCACACTCAGGTAGGGAATAAAAATTCTTTCTAGAATGTTCTCTATTATGTTACATCTCAACCGATTACCTATAAAAAATCACATGCTTATGAGCAGAGAAGAGTCCCCTTTTGCCTAAGATCAGTCATTTTGTTTGTAGTATGTAGAATCTCCGGAGAAAAGACTTTCAACTTTCAAATTGTATAAGGATTGTGTTTATGTGAGCTTCAAAGAAACAGACAGTTAAAGACAGTGGCCCACATTTAACAAAAACAGAGCAACCTGCACTACTGTATGTGCAGTTTGCCTGTGTAGTGTACAGTGTGCGCCAGATCCAGGAATTGTGGTGCACAGTCTTTATGAATATGGCACCCCTTGCACTGCTAAGCGCAGACCATGCAGCCGGAAGTGGGTCTAAGCGCAGCTTCCATGCGCCTGTAAACAAACTGTGGCACGGTCCAGGGAGACAGCAGCGCGGGAAATCGGGAGGAACCATTAATATCTTTAATATGATACCTAAAGGTACTTTAGAAGTACTTTTTTCCTATTGGTAAACAGGAGAGATGCTGGTAGCTTATTGGTGTAGAAGATGGTGGTAGTATACGTTTAAAACAGTGAGCAACTGGTGGTGGTAAAACAGATGGCCCAATCACTAAGAATAGCCAACTATAACTTTTTATACTACTAAACTAAGAGGGCCTTCAAGTAGGATAAAAATCCTTCCTAGCTTTCTCTCTTTTATTTTAAAAGTCGTCCGTTTACCCATGTAACCTGAGATACAGGTTTTGTGGTTTTGTGAGCTATGAGAAGTTAAAAACAAAGGCGAAAATTGGATCTTTAACTGCTGATGGCATTTCATTTTTTTTGGTATCTCTGGTTCAGAACCACAAAGCTGATGATATCCTTACATAAAATCATGCTTACAAAAGCATGATTTTATGTACTTCAGAGCCCAATATGGGGGAATCTAGAGTGTCTCTCCCCTTCCAGACTGTAAAAGTGACTTCTCTAATACAGCGCTATACATCAGTACGGCAGTGTATTAGTTTGAACAAGTGATCAAATGATCAATTGTTCAAGTCCCATGATGGGACAAAAAAGTAATGTAAAAAACTATTTAATGTTCATCAATGAGTTATTACCACTCCAAATGGTAGCAGCCCGCAAAAATAAGCCCTCATATGATAATATTCACCAAAAATTTAAATGTTCTAGCTTGTGTGGTGTACCTAGGAAAACCCCCAAAAATTGTAACATCCTTTAGGGCAAAACTGAAGCAGGAAGAGTAATGTATAAACAATGTGAGTTTACATCAGGGTACACCTCAGATATAGTATTTATGGGGAAATAAGACACAAGATTCAACTTTACCAGAATGCATACCCACCCCTTGCCAACCTAGAGGTTAGTATAGAGAAATTCAGGATTTGGTGTGCCCAATTTACTTTGTACAGCTTATAGATTCTCTTTTGACCATCTTCAATGCTGGAAAATAAATGAATGCAACATTTGCATACTAAAGTGCTTACTATGCCCCTTGATAAAATCTTTTAGGGGTAAAGTTTCCAAAATTGGGGTCACTCATTGTTTCTTCTGTTCTGGTATCTCAAGGGCTCCACAAATTTGACAAAACAACTGAAATTTGTTTCAGGAAACTCCAACTAGCATAATGAACTACAACATGTAAAGGCGGTCCCCTACTTAAGAACACTCGACTTACATACAACCCCTAGTTACAAACGGACCTCTGGATATTGCTAATTTATTGTACTTTAGTCCTAGGCTACAATAAACCGCTATAACAGTTATCAAATGTGTCTGTAATTAAGCTTTAGTGTTAATATTGATTCTTATGACAACCCAACATTTTTAAAATCAAATTGTCACAGAGACCAAAAAAGTTCTGGCTGGGATTACAATGATAAAAAGAACAAACCTACAGACCCTATCTTGTATGTAACCCGGGGACTGCCTGTATTTCCTTATTTAACCTTTAATTATAATTCTTACTATCATGAGTTAATTAAGTTCCATGAAACACCACTGGTGTTAACATACTCTTTAAACCCCTTGATAAAATCCTTGTGGGGTTCAAAATGGAATCACTCATTGGCGGTTACAATTATTTTAGGGGCTCCCCTAATGTGGCATAATACCTGAAATCTGTTTTAGAAGCCAATTCCAGAACCCTCACTTCTGAGCCCCTCTGTGCATGGTCGGACTGGCCCACCAGAGTACCAGTGAAAACACATTTGGGCATCGACACATTTTGGCCCTGCCCCTGACAATGACTCCACCCCCCTGTATGGAGCTCCAGCATGTTGTATATGCGCCCCACACACTGAGCACAACATTCCTTTCCAAAACTGACATCATCAAAGGTCCTAGCACACACTAGGAAATATCAACTCCTGAGGTAGGACATGTGAATTGGAATATATTTGCAGCGATACAGGGTTGACAGGTGGCATGGAGCGTAGGAATTACAGAGACATCCACAGAGCAGGTTATATCATCTATATAGAGAAACTTTTCGTTGTGCACTGTATGCCTTCTGTGTATAAAAGAACTACAAGTCCCAGGATACCATGCAACAGTGGAAGTGCAAATTATAAATACCATTGTATTCTCTCTATAACGTCTTGTACCATGTATGGAGTGTGAATGTGAATACTAGAGTGACCAAAGTCAAGGGCCACAATAAGAGGAGGAGATGAGAGGGGCCACAATATGAGGGGAGATAAGGGACCACAATATGAGGGGGAGATTAGAAGTTCCACAATATGAGCAGGTGATGAGGGGCACAATATGAGGGGGAGATAATGGGGGTCACAATATGAGGGGGGATGAGAGGGGCCACAATATGAGAGGGAAATGTGTGGTCACAATAAGAGAGTTTCAACTGTAGTTATTAGATGTATTCTAATGCAATTTAATGCTGGAGCCATAGTTATAAGCTTTATACATTATATAGCTTTATATAGCTTTAAACCATGCATGTCTGTTCCCTTGTTGTTGGCAGCTGTCACTGAAATGATTTGAACTTTTTTTTGTAAGACAGTCACTTAATTAACATATCTTTACTTGTGCAATGAACTGTTATTCTTGAGTTCCTAACTTTACAGCATAAAACTCGACCAAGACAAACTTACGGTAATCATAGAATAAATCTGAAGCCAACATAAACCAGTGCCTATATGCAAAAACTGACATGACTAATGATGGTAAATTCTGACTTTTAACGTAGACAATTTAAAGACTATTTATTTACCCAATGTCTTCATCTTTATAGCCCACATTTGATTCACAGTCTTTTGGAGTATATGTCATTTTATTGCCTACACTGAGGCTTGAGAAACAAATGAGAACATTTATTCCATACACGCTGGCAGTGAATTTTCTTATTTTTCCATGTGCCAGCGTATGTTAACATTATTAATGTCTCTGTTGAGTTGATAGCTTCCTTTGATGAATTTTATTGTTCATTTTTATTAGGTTATATATAAAAGTGGTTTTATTAACTATTCCAACTAAAAAGTAAATTAATATTTAATCAACACCATCCAATAATATGTAAAGGTAGGGGGGGGGAGTATCCAGTTTATTGCTTTTCTTAAATGTAAACTTTACTGGGTGTTATTAGATCTGCTGCAAAACTAATGATGTGGCATAAATAATCTCTGTTATCTTTCATGTTGTCAGTGCTTAGAAATTAAACCCAGTGTTGGATTAGTGCAAAGTCATAAGAAACCAAAATATTACAATACAGAGAAGAAATGCAACATTCTCAAGTAGTGGACTACAATATAGGCGGTTTGGGCAGTAGCTCGGGGCCCAAGCTTTCTAGGGGGCCCATGGCCACCCAAACTATTCACTAAGTGTTATACTTAGAAGGGCCTTCACCCTGTTCTCAATACAAATGTACAGAAGAGCCATTTCAGGACCTTTGAGGCTTCATCAACAGTCCTGAAACTGCAAATTGAAAGCAGGCAGAAGAGACACATCCTCCATTCCCTAAGAAGCTTGACTCTAGTACCATGTGTATTGATTCCAGACTTGTAGGGGCTATAATATTCATACAGCCCAGGGCCCATGGCAGTATTTAACCACCTCTGACATTTTCCACAATAGTTTTTACATAATGCTTGACAAAAATTCTGTATATAATGTATAATGAAAGCTAAACTCCAGAGAAAAGGCAAGCATTAATAGTAATTTAGAATTTTTTTTACCATATTTAAAAGGAAAGTGCCATGACTTTCATAGCAGTAAATAAGAAAAATATTGTTCATAGTTGAAATATATTTTTTCTTTTACATTCATTAAAGTGAGTATTAGAAATAGAAATGACATTGTATTATCCTTGAATTCTAGTTTTCTTAGTTACACTTTTACACTTAGTTACATTTTTGTAAATAATATCAAAACAGTTTATGATACAGCTATGCGAAGCAGTGGATCCACTAAGAAAGCACTTAGGAAGCATAAGGATGCACTGATCAATTTTATATTAAGGACCCATGACAGATCTATATGTCACAGTGTTATTTGTGGTCTGAGCCCTCTTATATAAAAGGGGTGTTTGCTGCACTTACTGCTAACACCCGAGATCGGTGCTGGCACTAATTGCTAGTTTCATCCAATAAAATCCTGTGGACAAACCGGTCTGTGACATTTAAATGGTGTTGACACATGCATGCCACCATCCTTATACAGATCGTCACCTCAAGTAATTGGGGATCAATAATCCTTTCCCGACAACTGGGAGTCTCTCTGAAAACAGATAAAGGACCTAGCTCAGCTGCCCGGGACACCCAAGAAGCTCTGATACAAGATGGAAGCTCCTCCCACTCCCTAATTTACCGTTAACTTTTTTGCAGTATGTTTTTAGTTCCCCTAAGAGACTTTATTTGATCCTATGTATAGTACACTGAACAGTGAAGTGTCCTATTAGACAATCATTCCGGAGCATTACCGACTTCCACAGCACACACACCGGCTTCATCAGGCAAGACAATATTCGTAATTAATTAGAAAAGTTATTTTTATTCATTACACAATGATCTGTTAAAGGAAATTTTATCACTACCATTTGATGACAATAAAGACCTTAATTGGCAACTTTTGAATCTGCATTTAAATGACATCTATCACCAGATTAAGGATTGTAAACCAAGTACACTGACATACTGGTATGTGCCCTCTCTGGCGGGATCTGCTGTTCTTTTAGCTTCTTATGCCCTTGTTTTCAAGTAAAAAGGGCTTTAAAAATTATTCAAATGAGCCTGAAGCCCCTCAGAGTCATTTGCATAATTTTAAAAGCCTTTTTTTAAAAAAAAAAACCAGGGCATAAGTAGCCAAAAGAAGAGTAGATTCTGCCAGAGGGGCCTTACACCACTATGTCAGCGTACTTGGTTTACAATCCTTAATCTGCTAAAAGAAATGCCTTAATTATAAAATCTATTTGGTATAAACACATCTGAAAGCAAAAAATAAAAATTTACATGCCACCTACCTAGATGAAATGTGTTCTATGAGAGATTGCGCTTTTTGGAAAAATTACAACTGGAATACACATTGATACATTATGAACAAAATGTGCTGTATTCCATGAAGCCAGCCTAAACACAGAGCAAGCTGAAGAGATCCTATATAGTCAGGCAGCTGGACACCTGTTGTAGATTGAGGTGAACTATTACAATTTACAATGCTGGAAAGCTTAGCAAAGCAATTTGGCAGAAATATATAAAAAGTATTTGGTCTTTGTAGTAATGATTCAGTTACTAATAAGAAAAATGGGACCAGAGATTTTCTTAAATTTGAAACACATTTGAAAAGGTAGAAATATTTGAAGTTGTGAACATTCCTTGGCTGTCCATGTACACATGTTCAATGCTTAGAATTCCGTGCAGGTTATTGAAGTAGAACTTCTGGCATTATGTAAAATTTTAGGATGGAGCAAAGGTTTGTAAATAAATAGTACTTTGTATATTTTTGGAGACCACTCTAAGATTTCCTTAATAAATATTGATTCTTCATACCGCAGAGACTTTCTTTGAAGAGAAGAAATAAGCAAATAGAAGGAAACATTTCATGCTTAAAATCTTTCAAACATCTTTGAACGTAAAGGCAAACATCTAAGCAAATGTGAGTTAGAGTTTTAGTCTTTAGCTACTTTTGTATCTACAGTTTATGGATGGAAAAACGTGTGCAGGTTTAGACATAGTTTTCAGCAGGAAGGGGATCATATTGCTTTATAGTTTTCATTATATTTCAACCAATTTTAATGTAGGTATAATAGGACTGTCCAATTTTGACACAGTGGGGCTTACTTACTAAGGTACCACAGCCGCACTTTCGTCGGATATTCCGACGTTTTCAGGGATCTGCGCCACTGGGACAGCTATTTAGAAGGGGATTTTGCCGCATGTGATTGGATTTTGGCGCAGCCACGCCGGCTTCCATGCAACGGAAATTGGGGGACGGCCGTCGGACGATGAGACGGATTCAGACTGAGCGTGGGATTTAACTTACTTTGAGTTGCAAGACAATGCAATGAAGGTGAACTCCAACAGACCTGAGCGGGGAAGTGACAGATGCAGGATATCGGGCGCACGATCTTCGTGAATCGCGGCAGATGTGCATTCCGGTCGGACAAAGCACTTTCGGGGATCGCGCAGGACGGGTAAGTAAGTGTGCCCCAGTATTTGAGTATAAGAAGTTGAAAAAAGAAGAGGATGAGTAGAATCCTTCCAATATACTTCTCCATCACTTTTTGATCCATTCCTGACAATGGGAGTGATCTATTACAAGGTTGTATGGTTTCATTAACTACTTTTTGAGACTTTATTTATCTCAGTTGAAGCTGGGACAAATACGTCTCAACGGGGACAAACGCGCCTCATAAAGCAGTACAAGAAACCAGACACATGTATCATTGTGTTTCTGTTGCCTCTTTTCAAAATTGTTTGCTGGAAACTATATACAGGCAGTCCCCGGGTTAAGTACAAGGTAGGTTCTGTAGGTTTGTTCTTAAGTTGAGTTTGTTTGTAAGTCGAAACTGTATATTTTATAATTGTAACTCCAGACAATATTTTTTTGTGACAATTGGATTTTAAAAATGTTGGGTAGTCATAAGAACCAGGATTAACAATAAATCTTAATTGTAGACACCTTTGATAACTGTCATAGCTTTATTTTATCCTGTGACCAAAGAAAAGTAAATTAAAAAAATCCTGAGGTCTGTTTGTAACTAGGGGTCGTCTGTAAGTCAGGTGTTCTTAAGTAGGGGACCGCCTGTATTAGGGGTTGTTCCTCACAACATATGAGACACTTCTATGCTTTGACTCAGAGGCAATTTGCACATTGATTTTGTTATTTCAAATTTTAGTAATAAGAATAAAAGTTAATTATTAAGATTAATAATGCACTTACATCCTGTTGTTTCCAATCTATTATTCCCGTTATTCTGTGATATGTGTATGTCAGTACACTTGTGTGCAGTGGCGTAACTAGAAGAAACTGGGCCCCATGACAAACTTCTGCATAGGGCCTCCCTTCCCCAGAAAAAAAAATAAATATATTTTTACAAACATATTTATACAATTACACACATTGATATACTTATATCTCAGAGCTTATATCGTACAGAGCTAAGAAGGGTTATGAAGAGGGCGCCGCCATCTATGTTGAGATCACTGCTTCCCGTGATCATTGGGGAGCTGTGATTGGTTGCCATGACAGCCTCGGGTCTGCTATATGGCTTCTGGAGATTCATTACAATGTTCTAATGGCTCACTGTAATGAATCCTATGTAAAAATGCCACATACTGCCAAAACTTTTAATTTTAATCACCCCCCCCTCTTTCCTTAGAACTGATATAAAACTAAATAAATCACAAACACTTAAGGTATCGCTGTGTCCCAAAATGCCCGATCAACATATAAAAATGGTTAATACCAGCCGTGAACTCCTTAACTGGAAAATAGCCAAATGTCTGAAACGTCACTTTTACACCATTTTACATCACATTAAAATGTAATAAAAAAAATTATCAAAAGTTCGCACTGTCCTTAAAATGGTAGCAATGAAAACGTCAGCTGATTTAACAAAAATACACCACACACAGCTCCGTGCAACAAAGTATGAAAAAGTTATTAGCGTCAGAACATAGCAAAACAATTTTCTTTGTTCATACATGCTGTTTTAATTATTGAAGAATACCGTATTTAAAGGACACCTGTCATCAGGTCTGTGTCACTAGTCCTGTCACCACTACCTGTTGGAGCAGCTCACAAGGATCCCATCCCAGCCTTTATCCAGTTATTTCATACATTAATCATTGTAAAATCATCTATTCTTTATTATGTAAATGAGGCTGGTCACATGGTCAGAGGCAGTGATGTCACCCCTGCTACCCCTCCCCTCTCCTCCCCCTGCTCATGTCTGTGTGTAATGTATAGTAAAGTATTGCTGGTATCTGTGCAGCATCTGCTGACATGCTGCATCCTCCTAATACACATGTGAGAGACACAGACATCAGCTACGCATGAATCTGACATGTTCTGCTGTAACATGGCTGCCTGGAGCTGCTGTATCTCTCCTAAACACACACACATGCACACACAGGCTGCAGGGGGCGTGGCCACCAGCACCAGGAAGCACATCATTATACAGCCTCACATCATTATACAGGCTGCCAGTCATGCACTGGGGGTGTAGCTGTGCCTCCCACTCATGAATAGAGTGGACAGCTTGAATATGCTAATGCTTCATTGGACATTTCACAGGTCATTTGCATACAGCTTTAGGACCTCATTGCTTAGGTTTACAGACATGTAGAGGGACAATAAAGGGATAGAGGCAATGCTCTCTAATGGCAGTTTATGAAAATATATTTAGTTTAGGGGGGTTATTTTGCATGACGGGTTCTCTTTAAACACAATAAAACCTATAAATTTGGTATCACTGTGATCATATGGAACCAAAGAGAAAAATCATCAAATCAAAAATTTGCAAATACTACTAAAGAGGTGCAAAAAAAATGCATAAAAGAAACAGGGGAACTACCCTAAACCTTGCCGGTGACATGGGAAAAGCAAAAAAGAAAGCGGGACCAGCGAAACTTACAGAATTTTTTCCTTTCCTCTGCAGTATCTCAGCGCTCTTCAGCAGCGTCATCTCCCGCACAGCTTCTGATATCGCCAGCTCTTTCCCGGGAGCCTGCTACTCTAAATTGGGATCAAGAAACCTTCTCCTCAACACTTGCTCCGATAAACCAGGTGAGCCGCACACAGCATTCACCATCACCAACAATTCCCATGCACTCTCCGTCTTACAAACCGGTCTCAGAGGACTTGCTAAAATCCCTTTTGAGGGATCTACCCACCTCTTTGCACCACGATTTTCAATCTGCTTTGCAGACTTTCCAATTTGAATGCACAGCATTAGGTGAACGCACAGACCATGTGGAGACTAAGATGGCCGAATTAACCACAGCGCATAATGAGCTGGTTGATCTTAGCAATAGCTTAGAAGAGGAGGTGCGGGAACTGCGGTTAAAACTGGCAGATGTGGAGGACAGATCCCGTAGGAACAGTGTAAGATTTCGTGGGATACTTGAAACTATCAAACAAGAAGACCTAGCAGAATTCCTGACCGATCTGTTTGTGGCTCCTCTTCTTAATACCCCCCAGGCAGACCTGCTTATAGATCGGGTCCACAGGCTACCCAAGGCCAAAAAAAAGTTTTTGTCTCATTCTCCCCTGGATTGCGATCAATCCCATGATGCCTCAACAAAACATCATATGAACAGAGATCAAAGCGTAACTGTAAAGTTATAATGATTTTACCAAATTATTATATGTGATTCCCCCTTTTTTTCCCAAAATGATGGCATTTTCTGTTCTGAAACCTTTCTGAAATCTTTTGCCAGAGGTGAAGTGGGCAGAGACTAATGTCTGTCTGTCTATGACCTCAAGCTGAGGCCAGTTAGCCCACAGAGCCTCTCTCTTAAAGGCATCTACCACCGGGATGAAAGACTTTATGCAAATGAGCCTGAGGGGCTCCAGGCTCCATTAACACCTATGGAGCCTGGATCCCCTCAGGTTCATTTGCATACAGTCCTTTATCCTGGTGGTAGATACCCTTTAAATCCATTTAGTTTCCCACAAGTAAATCCACTGAATACTACACTGTGCACATACAGGTATATGTATATCTATATGGTGACTAGCCTGGTAGATTCCATCACATGGAGGAGCAGGGAACATGTAATAAGTGAAAGAAATCAGAAGCAAACCAGTTACATGAAGTCTATTGCATGTGCTGTGTGAGCACTAAGGATTAATAGCTTATCTGCACAGTGCAGAAAGTGCCAGTGACAAGGTGGGGGAAAGGCTGCAGCATGAGGTGCAGAGAGAGACAGAAAGCTCTATAAAATCACAAGCTCAGATAGGGGAACAGGGGATATCTTGTACCTCACTATTCTGTGCAGGAGACATCTGTATCCACTATCTGGAACACATCCAGGGATGCGTTCTGAAATATGATATGAGGGGTATATTAGAGATAGAGATAATCTGAGGAGTTTGTTTAGTACAGTCCATGCAGTATTCAGAATCTTTGGATGTTTTCTTTAGATGTTAACCTCAAGTGTATAAAGCATGCCACTGGAAGTACTGTAGATGCACACTACTGCAGAGGTACCATACTAAAATGATATAAAGAGAAAGAAATAGCAAAGAAACACTTGGAATATCATAATGGAGTTAATGGAAAATTTTGGTTTTGGCTGGTTTGTCCCTTTAACTGTTCAACTGATGTATATTAGTGATTTAAAATACATAATATAGATGGGCAATGACCAAAACAGATTTTTTATTGCTTAATGGTCTTACCATTCAATGGATTACAGATGTCTTTTTTTCCACCTTGGCATGATGTCTTTCCTGAACACTTAGTAATTTTGATAGGCTGACAGATATCCATCTCTTGCCATATTTTTGCCAACGACAATGAAAAATTATGTATTTGGAATATTTCATTTTCCTATTCCATTCCTTTAGTTATTTAGTTAAGTCTGGAAAGCATACACTTGATGGGTTCTCTTTTACTTGCAAATTATTTCCATGATCCCTTAATTTTTTTTATGCCAACTTATATATTGAAGCGGCCGATGAATAGCTGAGAAAATACAGATCTTGTTTCAATCTTCTTTCAGATACTGTCACATGATGATACTAAATGGGAGACATTCAAATCTATACTGGGTCATTATACTTCTTAATTTAGATTACAAGGGCAACTAATGAAAAAATATAAATCTGATGGATCACCTGAAGTACATAACACTGACCAAAATCTGTAAGAAGGAAATAAAATCAGCCAAAATACAAAATGAAAGACAGGTGGCCAAAGATAGCGAAACAAATCCTAAGAAATATATTAATGCAAAAACAAAAATGGGTCAGAACAGGTAGGATCCCTTTATACTGAAAATGGGGCTTTGGTGACTGGAGATACTAAATAGGATTTTTTGCTCCATTTATACAATAGATGAAATAACTTCTGGTGTAGGTGATGCATCCTGTAATATACTAGACTGGCTGAATGTAGACATGATCCAATCCAAGCTCAATAAAATAAATGTGTACAAGGCTCCTGGACCAGATGGGTTACGCCCCTGATAGCCATTATTCACTGTTACACAGGAGAAGAATGTTTTCATGAAATGCTAAATATCCCCTGCTTACAATTTGCATTATTTAAAGTGCAATTAAGCTTATGGGAGCTGTTACTTTTCCAGCTCATGACATAATCAATGTAAACTTGGTATGAAAGACAAAACCCACACATTTTTGAAAAGTGAAAACCCTATATACAATACTTAAAGTATCCAGGAATTTTACATATTACACCAAGAGGAGCTTTGATGACATCAAATTCTAACCTCCTTTGTATCTAAATGAGCTCTTTTCCTTCTCTTAAAGGGTTCTCTTAGAGTCAAATCCAGAGGCACCAGGTATGTCACTTCAGAGACCTCTATGTTTTGTTCTTTAGTACCTAGGAACATGATAAGTAACATGACACATGATAAGATGATGAAACATGATAAGTAACCAGGACTTTTAGCTTCTTGTCCTGTCTTTTTAACACAAAAAAAGGCTTTTAAAATCTTTTTTATTTTTCCATGTACAGAGCTGTGTGACGGCTTATTTTCTGTGTAACAAATTGCACTTCATAGAGATGGTATTGAATATTCCATGCCGTGTACTAGGAAGCGGGAAAAAAATTCCAAATGCAGTGAAATTGGTAAAAAAACGCATTTGTGCCGTCTTCTTGTGGGCTTGGATCTTACGGATTTCACTGTGCGCCCCAAATGACATGTCTACTTTATTCTTTGGGTCTGTGCAATTACGGGGATACCAAATTTGTATAGGTTTTATAATGTTTTCATACATTTAAAAAAATTAAAACCTCCTGTACAAAAATTTTTGGGGGGATTTTGCCATCTTCTGGCGCTAATAACTTTTTTATACTTTGGTGTACGGTGCTGTGGGTGGTGTCGTTTTTTGCGGATTTTGATGACGTTTACAATGTTATCAATTTTAGGACTGTTCGACCTTGTGATCACTTTTTATAGAATTTAGAAATTTGTTTAAATGACAAAAAAAGTGCCATTTACGACTTTGGGCGCGATTTTCCGTTACGGGATTAAACGCAGTGAAAACCCATTATCATATTTTGATAGATCGGGCATTTTCGGACGCGGTGATACCTAATGTGTTTATGATTTTTACTGTTTATTTATATCAGTTCTAGGGAAAGGGGGGTGATTTGAGTTTTTAGGGTTTTTTATTAAATATATATTTTTTTTACTTTTTTTTATTTTTAGTGCTAGCACCAATCGCGGGTGTTACCGGTAAGCCTTTGCTGCAATATGCAGCAAAGACGTACCGGCTATGGAGAGGGTTCGGCGCGTGAGCCCTCTCCAATGCACCCGCGGCCGACCCGTGACCTGCTATTACGTCACGGGTCGTGAACGGGTTAAGGAACTTACAGGTTTGGGTTCGATAACAGACTATAGCCCCATATGGTGCAATATTAATATACTAGAGCAGTGGTGGCGAACCTATGGCACCTCTATATGGGCACTCCGGACATCACCTCAGGGCAGGGTTCGCCAGACAGGACTCAAGGCCTCTTGAAGTCCCAGGTAGCCGAGGACCCTAGAAGGAAGCTTCAATGATAATCCAAACTTATCCTCCTTTCTACTGTATTGGTGTCCTCAGGTGCCTATACAATTTAAACCTGTGATAGAGCAGGTAGTAATAAGTTACTGATTCAATTGTCACATTGGCACTTAGCGAAAAATATGTGGGTTTTGGTTGTAGTTTGGGCACTCAGTGTCTTAAAGGTTTGCCATCACTGTACTAGAGTAATATCAACTAGAGGGCTTCTCTGCGTGGGAACAGAAGGGAGTAATTACACTCACTCAGATATTTCATGACGGGCAGCTCAAAACATTTGAACAATTGAAGAAAGAGTTTGATTTGGATAATAGATCTTTTTACCAATAACCAGTAGTATTTTAATGACGCACATTGCCAACCGACAGGAAACGTCAGGGATGATATCATTTTTGTACTCATGGTTACTAGGTAAGCAATTAGACAGTTTTCAATTCCCATCTAAACCAAAGTGGGAGGATGAACTGGGCTCAATAAGCGATGAGCAATAGAAGATATGGTACCAAAGTTATCACCCAGTGAAAGCCAGAGGCTGGGTCAGCTATTTCTCATTTATAGAGTGTATAGGACCCCTGAGTTGTTGCATAGGTTTGATCTTCGCCCCACCTCTGAATGTCCTCGTTGCCAACAGAACAATGCAAATCTGTTACATATGTTATGGGCTTGTCATGAACTAGGTGACTATTGGAAGGAGGTGATGCGTCTACTATCCAGGATTTTCCAGGTTTCTCTGGGGGCCCAGCCCCGACTTTGTGTACTAGGCATAATGCCTGAGATGGAAGTGAATAATTCTGTAGGTTTGGGCATTCAGAGAGCCCTATACCAGGCGCGGAAGGAAATCCTCTCACATTGGATACGAACCTCGCCTCCCACTATGAGAGAATATAAAAACCGTATGAATAACATTATCAGATTAGAATATGGAATATATTTAAAGAGGAAAACTACCAAAAAATTTGAGGCAGTCTGGGGATGTTGGCTAGCAACACCGGGGTTACCATCAGGGGCACTTCTCTCCATCAGACAAAAGCTGACACAGCTTAATGGGTAAATAGTTGCATCTCTATGGTTTGCTAAAAGCTCTATGGGAGAAACTAATTACTGTGTTCTAGGATACAGAAGGGGAGTCTATTGTTTATACAGATAAGTCACTAAATATACAGAGGCGTCAGACCGGGAATAGTTAGGTAGGGGGGAAGGTTAGGCGTGGTATGTGATTTCTCCTGTAATCAATATGAATACCGGCTGCGTCTGGAAAATAAGATATGGAATCCGGCTGCGTCCGGGAAATGGATGTTACATGACATACTCCAGTTGGTTTTTTTTTTTCTCTTTATTATTTTCTGTGCCTTTAACTCAAAATGTTAAAAAATGTAAGGCTTTGTTTTTTCTCTGCCTTAATAAAAAAAAGTTCTGATTTACAATAAGTTATAAGAAAGATCATTTTTTGACATTTACTAATTGCATAGGTTTGGTAAACATAAGTCTCTATGTTTTTCAATTACTAGGTTCAAGCCAGGGAGACCGTTGTTAGAGCACTTGAAGAGTATGACCTTGGTAAATCCGAGAAGTGTGTTCGGATTAATTCTGTGTCCAGCGGTCTTGCAGAAGAGGATCTGGAAGTCATCCTGCAGTCTAAAGTTCTGCCTTCCTGTCTGATGGTGCCTAAAGTTGAATCCTCTGAAGAAGTGAAATGGGTGAGTCTTTTAAAGGACATCTACCACCAGGATCTAGGATTGTAAACCAAGCACACTGACATACTGGTGTTTTTGCTCCCTTTTGCTGGATCCACTTTTCTTTAAGCTTCCTTACCCTTGTTTTTAAGAAAAAAAAGGGTCTAGAAATTATGCAAATTAACCAGAGGGGCTTCCTGCTCCATTAAACACTTATGTACTCTGGAGCCCCCTCAGACTCATTTACATAATTTTAGAGGCCCTTTTTTGGTAAAATATCAGAACATAAGAAAAGCTTAAAGAAGAGCAGATCCTGCCAGAGAGGGCACACAACGGTATGTCAATGTGCTTGGTTTACAATCCTTTATCCTGGTGCTAGATGTCCTTTAAGCATGTTTACAGATTGCATGAAAAGCTAGGAAAGTCATTTTGTTTTCGCAAAGGTCAAACATTAGTACCATGCCATTTTTTTCATGTAGCTGTGTAATGGAAGAATGTTTTAGCTCACAAACATTACTTTTCCTTTAGCTTTGTTTGTTGATTACAATTATTCACTTTTAGTCCAGTTGACACATCCCTTTTATTCTTTGGTGTAATACTATACCAAATACCACATTTAATAGTTTTTGTTATATTTTAAAGGACACCTGCAGCGTAACACCTTCCAGATCATGTTCCTTTCAATGTGGCATTGGTCAAAAAAACAAACTTTAAAATCGTGCAAATTGGTTGCATAAAATCACAGAGACAAGGATTTTTGAAGTCAAGCACTCCCTGCCTCAGAACATCTCTTCTGCTGTGATTGACATATTTAACCAGACTTCAAGAGAGCCAACTATGATGTCCCTGCATACAGTTACACTGGATGGGTGAGGTCTGAGGTGGGGAGAGGATGACTTAAATGCTAAACTCACTGCCTCTGTGACCATTAACCCCTTAATGCTGAGGGCCTTCTTTCTTTTTTGCATTTTCTTTTTTCACTCCCCACCTTCAAAAATCTATAACTTTTTTAAATTTTTCCATGTAAAGAGCTGTGTGAGCTGTTTTGTGCGTTTTCATCATAGTGATGGTACTTATTCTTCCATGCCGTGTACTGGGAAGCGGGGAAAGAAATTCCAATGCAGTGAAATTGGTGAAAAACGTATTTGCAACGTTTTCTTGTGGGCTTGGATTTTACGTCTTTCACGGTGGGCCCCAAATGACATGTCCACTTTATTCTTTAGGTTGGTACAATCAAGAGGATACCAAATCTATATAGGTTTTATAATGTTTTCATACACTTACAAGAATTAAAACCTTCTGTACAACAAAAAAATATTTTGCCACCCTCTGGCGCTAATAACTTTTCATACTGTGGCGTACGGAGCTGTGGGTGGTGTCATTTTTTGCGACTTTTGATGACATTTTCAATGCATCTATTTTTAGGACTGTCAAAGGCCAACCCCACGACCTAAAGGGCTTAAAGAAATAGGAAAAAAAAAGGAAACAAAAAAATATTAATAATGATAACAAAAATCCTTATACCATCCTCTTTCTCTAGAATGCATATGCAAATTTCACTCCATGCAGTAATAGTACATCATGGACCCAATGAGAGTTCAGCTCTACACTGAACTGTTATCCCTGCTCTGTCGGCACCTCCTTCCTGCATCAGCTTAGGCTGACAGTTCTAATACCCTGCAAAACATCAGTATTGCAGGATACTATAACGAACAAGCAATCAAATGAGTGCTTGTTCATGTCCCATAGTTGGACAAGTAAAAAAGCAAAAAAAAATGTAAATACATCAATTAATAAAAAAAAGCACCCAAAGCCCCATTACATATAACACATATAAAACAAAAAATGTGAAAATCACCATACAAACCCCACATAGAATAATAAATTTTCATCAATATGGCGTAACCACCCCAAAATGGCATCACTGAAAAATTCATCTCATCCCGCAAAAAAAATAAGGTCTCGCATGGCGACATCAATGGAAAAACAAATATTTTATAGCTCACAACAATTCCCCTCTAATAAACCAGTAAATTCTATAAAGCAAAACTGACTAATGCAAGGCCCTCCTTCCCTTCTGTGCCCTGTGCAACATCCCTTCCAATGTGCAGGCAGAGGAGTGTTTGTGAATAAGCCCCCTTGTTTGTGTTTCCCCAGTAGGTGAGCCTGCACAACTCACTTTAGGGATTATCCCCTTAACGCTCTGCGCCGTAGCTCTACGGCGCAGAGGTATAAGGGATGTATGAAGAGGGCTCACGGGCTGAGTCCTCGTCATACACTCCCAGCTCGCCCTCATATTAAAGACCTCTCTTATTGTGCCCCTGAGCAGCTCCCCCTCATATTGTTGCCTTCATAGCCACTTCCCCCTAATATTGTGCCGCCCAAGAAGCGCCCCTTCTTACTTTGTCCCCAGCAGCTCTGCTCTTATTTTGCTTCCAAGCAGCTCCACCTCTTATTTTATTCCAAGAATAAAATAATAAAGATATATACACACCTTTCCCCATTCACCTGCTGTCCTATGCTCTCCTATGTTCCTGTTGTCTGTAGCTCTGTATACAGCAGCAGATGACATCATCACATGGGGCTTGCTGACTCTGCTACACAAAGCAGAAGCAAAGGGATAATGCAGGGATCTCTCTATTATGACTGTAATCACTGTACAGCAAGACACAGCCTGAAAACTGGGATGTCCCACTGGATCCGGGACGGTTGGGAGGTATGCATACGCTCATACGCCCTCAAGATACATTGATATGAAATATATAGATATTTCAGTGTATCTTCATATCTAGGTTTATATTACAACCATCTTCTGAGCATTCTCTTTTTATGGGTTGTAATTGCAAATTTAAATGCTAGTCTATTTAGAGCATAAAACATTATACCTTATAAAAAATGTAATATGCTGGCCCATTAGGAACACAAAATCACATACAAGAAGTAACTTCATAAATATAGCCCCATACAGAGTCCCATAAGTAACTGTATTGCATACAATTCATGTGACACATTTATTTTACAAATAATATTAAAAAGTTTATTTGTTGAAATGAATAATGTCTTTATACAATCTGCATTTCATATATTTGTTCTTTACATGCCGCATACCAGAAGAAAGTGTTAAAGAACCAAAAGATTCTGTCTAGCCTTCACAATGAATTATAAATATTTTAATTTAATATTATATCGTTTTTCATGTCTTATGTTCCAAATAATATTTAGAATATAGAAACATGTATGAGGAAGTAAATACCATTAAAGTTCATTGGTAAAACAAGATACTACAGCTTTTTATTCCTTAAATTTAGGTTTTATTATTTGAATACTGAACAGTGGACATATATTACATAGGGTGTAAAAACTACTAGGACAACAGAAAAATCAGAAACCTACTGGTTAACACTAAACTTATACAACAATTACATGTAAGTCAATGTTATGTCAGTGGTTCATAATGATGAAGATTTAGTGAAATTTAGACCAGAAAATTGTGATGAAGGAATTGCATGAAAACATATGGGAATTTAATGGAAGCTGAGAATTTTGTGTACTGTAAATGTTTTCAAATGGGCTTGTGTTCACCAGATATAATTAGACTCAGGGGGGGCATTTCTGTCTTCAGTTCTTTTTGGTGAAGGTGTATGGTGCCTGTTTTTGGTGCCGGTTGGCTTCATGCCATTCATAAGGTTGGCTCCATATCCTAAAGAAAAACCAAAAACCTTTAAGAGTACACAAACCTGATAAAAAACAAACATTTGCCTATATTTATAATTAACATTTTTTTTCATGCATTTGTAAGGTAATATTGATATAAAAGCAAATTTAACTGTTCCCTGGCCACCCTTTGACTTTTGACGTTAGGTGTGGCAGGCCTTGAATCTTCACCAATGTCTTTTTCCAATGCTTCAGTTTTCTACTCCTCATGTACAGATCGCAGGAGCTGGACGGTTTCACTTGTCATTGCTGGGTCTGACAGAGTTATCTCATAAAAGTCGTTTATTGAGCCATCTGGCCTTGACGCGTTTACCTAGTTATGTCCTTTCTGAAGAATACTGTTTTTTGTAATACTTTGTGACCAGTCTTCTAATAATTTTTTGTTCTTTGACTGTTATTATTATTTGTCTTTTAGGCTGGTAATCTCACATTTAGTTTGACATTTTTTTCAATTGTACAAAGTGCTTGACCTGCTTGTTGCAGTATCTATGCTATTTTTGTATTGCCATCCATTTTTCCTACTTTTATAACTTACTATAATATTTCTAATTTACTTTTTTGCTTTCTCAATTTTTCCCTATTTTCAGGTGACATTTTTTCAAATTATAGCTATCTCTGTACTCTTTGTTTTAAATTAATTCTACTAGATTTTTTTATTGTTTTCTTATTTTTATTGGGAAATGCCTTAACTCTTCTAATTATAAAAAAAAACTAACTGGAGTTACATTATCTAGTAGCTGTGCAAATCTGTGGAGAGCAGATGGATATCTAATTGAAACAATAAATCATGGGATCCAAAGTATAATCATATTCTACTAGGTTTAAAGGTCCCCAACTATCCACCAACTCTTTAGCCTCTAAAATATTTCTTAACATTCTTGTCTCCCTGTCTTTAGAGGGATTTGTTGATGGGGATCTGTCCAGGAATCTTCATTATCTGTCACCAATAAAAATCAAACTATACATTTCTTTTTTTTAATACAAAAAAGGATCAGCTTAAAAATACACTTTGTCCCTTGTTTGGGGCATATATACAAAGTATTGTTATTTCCATTTTGTTTTTAGATACTACACCCTCTCCCTTCTTTATCATGAAACGTTTCATATTCAACAGAATTGCAAAACTTCATAGAAAAGTCTGATATTGTTGAAGGGTTTCCATAAGGGTAGCCTTATGGTTAGCTAGAGAAGCTAGAGGATCTCTATGAGCCACGTGAAGGACCACGGAAGAAGGAATACAAAACTCATCATTTGTTGATTTGAGGGAGCCCTGGTCTAACAAGTCTGATATTAGGGACATTCTTTTGGTGTACCACAGACTAGGTGGGGTATACTGAATGGCAGCACTAGAAGATTTTGTCACTAGTGGGCAATTTATCTAAAAAGCTTGAGAAACACTACATTGAATGTCTTATTTATTAATAATTAGTGCATGTAGACATAGGTAAAGAAAACATAGGGTGCAAATGTTCAAGCATAAGCTATAAACCGGGACGCAGTACTACATTTGAAGATTTTCAGTTTTACTAGAGCAGATGAATGAGCAGATGACTTTTCTAGCAGTGGAACTCAAACTTTTCCCCAGCAAAGTTCCCTTTCTGGCTGTTTTAAAGTAGAGACCTTGTTATACTTTTCCTGTGTGTATATTATGACTCCAGTGCCATCTCACTATTTGTTCAGCATACTTACAGATTTGGTAAATAGTTCTGCACAAGACATGAATACATAGGCACCAACTTGTTTTAGGTTCAGTCACACTCCATAATACTACCTATCATTATCCGCCAGCATCATCAGATTAAAAGCTTGCATTGGAAAGAAGCCAAAACTTCTCTGCCAGTTTAAACTTCTGTGGTGGTCTGGTCCCTTCTTACGCTAAACTCATGGAGGTAAAAAGGAGATAACTCTTGGTTATTTTGAATGACACTGGGAAATGGCAATTCAGTCATTGAGGGCTTTGAATGACGCTGGAAAACTCAGTGAAATATGTAAATACATTTTCCAGGATAGTATAAGGAATAGGCTGCTTATTTTAGCTAGTGGAAAATTCAGTCAGTGAGAGTTTATGATGCAAGGTCTCCCTGTAAGGAGACGGTCGCCCTTGCAGTGTTTTTATTGTTTACAAAATGCAATAAATCATATAAACTACGGGGACCTGTCCTGACTTGATGACTTTGTTTTTCTAAAAAGAAAATCAAAACATGACATGAAAACATGAATACAGTCTACAAAGACTATATTAACATATACTTACTTGTGGTCTATGTGTGAGGTCTGTATATTTTGTGCCAAAAAGCGGTATTGGATCCCATTAGAGGAAAGAAGGGAAACTTTTTATTTAAAGAGCTTTTCTTCTCAAAGATTTGATCCCTTGGTTTGCACAAGACACATTGGGCAAATTTAATAATAGTGTTTTCACTGGCTAAGATTAGGAGACACTGGGGCACATGTATCATAAGTCTGGCTTTGTCTATCTGTTTTTAGGGACTTTTCTTGGTTTTTCTGCTTGTCAGATGTATCATAGCGGTTTTTCCTAATTGATACACATGGAATTTAGTCTTTAATGAATTTGCGACTTTTTAAAGGAAAGCTACCATCATGGATATACCTATTAAGGTAGATACGATGGCAGGTTAATCTAATGTAGAGTAGGATAGCCCTTTTTATGGCTAATACTTTAGACCCCATAACTTTTCTAATCTTTTATTACCCTAATATGCACATTTCTGAAAGCATCTACTGGAGCATGGAGTAGCTGGAGCTGAATCTATAAGGTGCCCCAGTAGCCTCTTTTGATCCTCTTACCATCTTCAGTGCACAGATCCTCGTAGCTGAGAGCACTCATTTGCGATGCTGGAGTTCCGTGTGTGCGCAGTAGCTCCTGCCTCAAAGCCGAGACCGCACAGCCACTAGCGCTGCATACATAGTCTATACAGAGCGTGGACAAGTTTGCACAGCTCCTCGCAGTTGCGCGCTGAAGATATCTTGGTAGGAGGATCAAAAGAAGCTACTGGGGCCTCTTTCAGAAATTTGCATACTAGGGTAATAGAAGATTATAAAAGTTACAGGGCTCTAAAGAATTAGCCATAAAAAGGGCTATTCTACTTTACATTAGATGAACCTGCCACCTGATCTACCTTAATAGGTAGATCCGTGATGTTAGGTTTGCTTTAAAACAAAAGTTGCAAAAAGTCTCCAAAAGTCGCAATGAGTTCTAAGCTAATTTCTACGCCTGATAAGGGGCATCTTTATATTTGCGCACTTTCACATCTTGATACAGGTAATAACTCAGGAAACAATGCAGGAAACTAGACAATGGCAAACTTTGTAGAGAGACCAATGTGCAAAAGCACCATGCTAAGCCTCAAAAATTAAAAGGCAAGAAAAAATATTGTACATGTACCCCACTGTCTTAGGCTACATTCACACTACCGTATGGGGGATGTATATACGGCCGACGTATATACATCCCCCATAGACGGCAATGGGCGCACGGCGCCCTACGGGAGCGTACGGTGCAGCACACGTGCGGCATCGTACCGCTCCGTACCCTGGACAAACATAGGACATGTCCTATCTTTCTCCGTTGTATGGCGCCGTGCGCCATAACTTCCTATGGAGAGGGGCGGTGGCGAGCTGCGCTCACCTCCTCCTCCTCTCCCCGTGCACTGCCGGCCCCCGCTACGGTACGGGCGGGCAACGGCAGTGTGAATATAGCCTTACACTGAAATCTACGAAATTAGCACACTAGACAAGGTTTACTACATCATACTACTGCTTTAGATTTACCAAAAAGTGTCTTAGTTTAAGAACAGGTGGTCAGTGGCCAGATGATGCGGACAGGTTTAAGAGACTAATGATGCAAGCCATGTGTTGACTCTGTAAAGAGCTGTTTAACACTGTTAGGGCAAAGGCTACAGTCACAACCCATTCTTATGAATACATTCAGTGTATACATATGTGCTGAATATACCCATGGATACATAATGTCAGACTTAGGCAAAAAGTATACGTAGAAAACAGAAAACATGCTTCTTCCTGCTGAGAGTTGTATTTGCACAACATAGGCCATAATAGCCTATGGGATGGGTGCAACAATACTGCATCCACCCCAGGTCTACACTATAAAAATGCTCTGAGAGGTTTCTAGTTGGGTAACTGTCCATATAAGGAGCCATTACATCACTGGGGAAACACCCCGAAACACCACAATATTTGTTCCTCCTGAGAGGGGTTGGAAACAGACAACATTTACAACTGTTTGAGCAGTCCTAGCCCTCCATGGAAGGGACATGTATCAGAAGTTTCAGCACTAATAGTGAGATCTGGTAATGGGGTCCTTGACTGATTTTATCTTCTCTTCCTGATCAGTTTTCTCGCCGACTTGTGTCAATTGATTTTGCAAATGTAATAATTATATCGACAAAAGGAATTTTACATAAAAATATATAATATTTAATCTAATTGTTTTATACAGTATGGTGATAAACTTATAAAAATATAAAAATTATTAGCAGAAGGAGGCGCCCCTCCCATATCCCTGTCTCTAAGCCCAGTTATGAGGCTAGGGTCATAAACAAGCACCTCACAGAAACCAGACCCCTATCATAAAACCCAATGACAATGGATGTTGGCAGGGGTTGTTGTGGGGTTGCTAAACATATCTATTACAGAGGTCATAAAAAGGTCAAGGTCAACCTACTTTCAATACATGTCAAAGAAAAATCCACAAGAAAATATATCTTCATAAAAAGATTTTGATGCAAAAAAGTCTTACAACAATTGGTCATAAAAGAACATTAGCATACACCATATGTCATCATAGGGAGGGGGGTGAGGTGGAACCCTTTTAAGATAGCAGTGTTACTGTATGAAATTGTAATTCTGTGAGAATCCCTAGGTCAGTGGTGCCAGAGGCGGCACTCTGAGCCCTTTCTGTGGGCACCCAGGCCATCACCCCAGAATGAAGTTCACCAGAAAGAACTCAAAGAATCTGCCTGCAGAACCTTCCTACATTGATCGTCCTTTCAACTGTGTTGGTGTCCTTGGGAGGCTGAAGGCTTGAAAGTTGTCAATGAACAAGGAGAAATACATTGCTGCTTAAAGTGCTGCGCTGGCACTTTGCAATAAATAAGTGGCTTTTGGTTGAAGTTTGGGCACTCAGGCTCTAAAAGGTTCGCCATCACTGGTCTAGGTGATGTATTTATTGTTTATTTCTGCTTCCCCAGGCACCAAACTTATATTGTCACATTATGTACTTAGTTCTGTCTTTATCCGTTTTGTTTTACAAAACTGTTATTTTTGTATTGTATGTATATGTCTATGTATTTTATTTTACATTTTTATGATTTTTCTTTGTATGCACTGTCCTTTTATTTAATTAAAATATCATTTAATAAGAGATTTCTTTTGTTCTGATGATACCATAACCTCTAAAGAACTGTGACATCTGTGTAGGCATTATCCTTGGTCCGTGATATACAACTGAGAAAACTATGATTTTTATGTTTTTATTGTTTTTGTTTGTGTGAACATGGTCCTAGGTTGATGGTTATTTAGGAGTTTATAGCACCACACCCTTATCTCCTACTTCAGTCTTCTCTGGTCCAGCGATGGTTAACTGTGGTAAGTGACAAAGCTCTGCTCTAGTCAGTTTGGTTCAGGGAGTCCTGGTTTTTCATAAGTTATCTTATCTTATCAGTTCACCGGCCTGTTCCTTACTTGTGAGGAATACTCTACTTTTGTATTTCTAGCATTTCAAACTTGGCTATTGTTCAGAACACTCTTCTATGGTGATTTCTGTACTGCTTAGATATCTCTGTTGTGACCTGGACAGTTGAAAGCTGTTTGTTTGTTCTTGTTTTGTACTTGTTTTCTGTCGTAGGGAGGGAACGACGCCCAGTTACTGACCACTGTTAAGGCTGAACCCAGTGAGAAGGCAGTTTGGGGGGCTCAGTTTTAGGGCTCACTGCCCTTGTCCAGTAATTACAATTTAATATATTGATTACTAAACCTAATAATTTCTATAGTGTATTCTGGCATTCTGACATTTAGTCCTGTACAATAATAACACTTTGTAGTTTACAAATAGTAGTATGGTAAGGCAATGTGTAATATGGGACTGTAGGAGGATTTTATAGGCGATAGACAGATGATAGGTAGATTGATGATAGAAGATAAATATGAAAGATTATATAGATTTATAGATAGGTAAAGCTCCAGCTTTGCTTAAAGGGGATGTTTGCTTAAAAAATGTCAATGCTTCTAAAGGAAGGATTACGGCAACATAACTATTATAAGTTGTGTACGCAAAATTTTCACAGGTGCATTTGAGGGTCATGTATCATGCCTTGTGCAACAGTTTTTATGCAGGAGGTTGTGTTCCCCCTTTAAATCCTATAGAAATATAACAACTGTGGATTGTTACAGATAGCATACATACATAACTTACAAAATATTTCTCAGTTTTTATAGACCATGATAGTTGAGTCACTGTGTTACACTAAAAGTCACAAACAGGCATCATCCATCAGGGATGATTATACTTACTTTTGTTACAGTATCTACCATTCCAGCCTTCCTTGCATTGGCATTTGTTGGGTTCAATGCAGGTTCCATGTGAACCACATGAAGGTTCACAAACAGCTGCTCACAAATGAAACAAGATTAAAACTACAGGTATGAACATTTTTTAACAATAAAGCTAAATACAAATACAGTTGGTACAGTTGCGGTATCAAAATATGGGTCTTATCCATTAATGGGGACAGGTAGTATGTAAAGTTCATCCAACCAACAAGAAAGAAAGACAACCGGCACCACCAAATTCAAATGTCACACAGCAGTGAACATACGGTCCAAGAGAGGGGGTTGTGGGCAGGCGTATATACAGTCCCAACCCCGGTGCTCGCGGAATGCAGCATACACCAGAGATCCAGCGGAGAGGAGAAGTAAGCGGCCCGTCACCTCGGCGTGGCGTGCATCTTCCCTGCCATGAATTATTCCCTGCAATAAAGTGAATCTTGTCCCTGTCACCGGTGAGTGTCGCTTACTTCTTCTCTTGTATGTAAAGTTCAAGCTTCTATTCTGATATTATGAAAGTGATATATACAATGAATATCACTCATTAATCTGGAGCACATAAGGAGATGTTTAGATTTTAGAATTAAATGGCTGACAAATGTACCACCAATAGAACTTAACTTATGTTGATAACAAGAGTGCCCATTTTATTTTGTCTTTCCATTTTCCGCTCTGAACTCAAAAATTCATAACTTTTTTATTCTTCTGTGTACAGAGCTTTACGTGGAATTGTTTTCTGCGTAACAAGTAAATCTACCATCAAAAAATCAAGCATGCTAAACCAGGGACAATTACTCATACATCCAGGCATTGTAACAAGGAGTGAAAAGACATCACTGAGGTGCTCTGGAAACACCCCACAGAAGCCTTAGGCTCATTACCATAATTTAAAAAGTTGGTTATAGAAGGAAAGAGGCCATGGATAAAAGAAGAAGATTACCACAGTTACATTGCCTGGATTTAGGACTAACTGCCACTGGTTTATAGTAGATTAGTGATAGTAGACTTTCTTTATAGTGTCAATCCAGGCAATGTATAAAATGGTACATCATATAAACAAGTCTAGCATTCTATGTTATTCAGTTCTGTAAATAAGTATTATAAGAAAGCTTACGTTTTGAGCATAAATCTCCTTGGTAGCCTTTGGAACATTTGCACTTGTTCTTTCCACTGCATTTCCCTCCATTTCGGCAAGGCTGCTGACATTTACCTTTGGAAACCCACAAAGACACATACCCCTGTTACATTGTGATACACAACTAGCATAATATTACAATTTAGCATTTTCAACTCAATTTAAAATAGTATTATACAATAGCATGTAAATAATAAAGAAAAGCATTGAAATAAAGGAAATACTAGGCTTAACACTTATAAATATGTGCCTGGCAGACGTTGAATATCTTGTATACCGTATACAGTTGTGTTTTTCAACATCTGAATTAGCCAAATAGTTGAGCCCACTATCTTAGAAGTGCACCCAAGTTGAAACCACAAGTTTACATACACTATATAAAAAGATAAATATGGATGTTTTTCTCACTCTGACATAAAATCAGAAAAAAACCTTCCCCGTTTTAGGTCAGTGAGGATTACCAAAATTATTTGTATATGCCAAATACCAGAATAGCGATAATGGCATTTTTATGACTTTCTGTTAAATGTTTACATACATTTTAGTAGTAACTGTTACCATTGCCCGTAAACTGTGTAACTTTGGTCAAACATTTTGGATATCCTTCTACAAGCTTCACACAATAGTTGGCTGCCCTCCTGACAGTGCTGGTGTACTGGTTGATTGTGCAATTCCACAATTCTCTCCCTGATATATTGGCTGATTTCTTTAAACTTCCCCATGATATTACAGAAAGAAGCATTGTGTTGCAGGGGTGCCTTCAAATACATCCACAGGTTTGTCCCTAATTAAAGGGGTTTGCCCATGAAAGGAAATTCTCAAATTTTAATCTCCTAGTTATGTTTACACAATAAAGATAATTTTTAACCTCCTTATTTTACAATTTTACTCAGTTTTATTGATGTTTTAGCACCTATAACTCAATGATTGTCATTGTGTGGACAGGGGTGTACACCCCTGAGGAAGTTGCCCTTTGTGGCGACGAAACGCGTGGGGAGCCCTTTGCCTCTGTCTCCACTTACCTCCTTCCACTGTGGTAACTCGTGTTCCTTTCATTTTTTCCCCTCATTTATTGTCACGTTTACCATTATAACTAGCACCTTTAGTTGCACCTGGTCATGCTAGTGGGTTTCTCTCAGGTCTGGACATACTGAGTATTGTTGATTGCTTTTTGGATATTGCACTTTTTGGCACTTGTGGCACTTTATTGATGATCAGGCTGAGAATCCTTGGGAGGTAATATATCACTACTTAGTGATTGACAGTGGGCAGTTACGGTGTACCCATACCCGGTCACCGTACATTGTTTTGGTATACACTTTGTGTATTTTAAATGTTTTTAACATGTTGTTTATTATCTGTCTTGTATCAATAAAATTTGCTTTTGATTTTTGCATCATCCAATGAGCCTTTTTGGATACATTCTTTTTCTTGTGTTTGGATTTGACTTAGTTTTTGTGTATCTGGCTCACATACACTATAGCTGTGCTTCACCCCTCCATTTTGTTATAAAGAATTGTCTTGTCATAGACCTTAAAAAGGTTTATTCTGATTTCATGTCAGACATCGAGAAATATGCATATGTGATGTTTTATATAGTATAAGTGTATGTAAACTTTTGGTTTCTGCTGTACTGAAACACTAGAATACTGAAGTGTTTATAAGTAGATAACATGCCTCCATTACCATCACACCTACAAGTTACTAATAAATGCAATATCTATTCAAAAAAGCATTGGCTGGGAACTCAGATCAACCACATGGCCCAAAAAAAGTGGCATACACAATTTCAATTTATCTATCTATGTATCTATTCCTATCTCTTATTGTAGATCTATATTCAAGTTACGGTAACTAAAAAAGTGTTCTATACAAAAAAATTATTATCACAGCTGAGGTTTACTTTCAGCTTATTGGTGCAAGCTGATTGGACTATATTTGTGCATCAAACGTCAACCTGTTACAGTGGCATGTGTAAAAAGCTTTGATGCCAAACCTCTGAAAATTCTTTGATCCTTACATAAATAAAAGCAGCTTGACAGTCGCAGTGGGGGTTTCAATTTATTACATTTTAACTTAACACAGACAAAGGACACATGAATCGCTGAATTATATATAATGGGTTTTGGTCACTTACTTGTTTCACACTGATCTCCCTCATAACCTGATTGGCAGATACACTTCCCTGGATAGAAGCACGTCCCTCCGTTCCGACAAGTTGTAGTACAGTTTGCTGTATAAAGAAATGAAGAACTATTTGCTTAATGGAGTTGAATTATAAGTACCAATACCAATGTTACTGGTGTGGTTCAAAAAAAAAAAAAAGAAACACATATTAAAAAAAAAACATTTTCTTCAAGAAATTTCATGCACAATTTTATGCTGTACTGTGTGTATTGTACCTTTATCACAGTTGGTTCCAAAGTACCCTGGGGGACAGATGCACAATCCTGGAGTTACACAGAGACCACCATTTAAGCAACGTGGCATGCAGAGTGCTGTGATGAAACAATGACATAAAAGACTTTAATGCATTTTAACAATGATTATATTTCCTCCTGTGTACACAGTTATGTATTCTTCTAATAGATCACTCAGAGCCTTTCATTGTAAGAAAATGGATGTGAAAACAAGGTACACATGAGAGCAAGATCAGACTACCCATAAAGTGTTTTTGTAGTCTGTAGCCATGGAAACACATAGGTTTGCAATATAATTGTATACTCAAAACTGTATAATATTTTATTAAATGTATTTTCAATGTTTCTTCTTTTTTGTGGATTAAAAAGTAAAGATAAAATTTTAATTTCCAGACTTCTTTGCTCCCGCACTTCTTCTCCAGGATGTTGGAAGCGTGATGACATTAATGCCGGCATTCTATATATCATTAAGAAAACAGCAAAGAAATGCACGATAGCGGCTCACCAATGTGTTTTGTAAACCAAATTCATAGGTTTTATATGTGAGATCGATTTGTATCTATTCGCCACGGATAACATCAGCCCGTTGCTCACTTACATCCAAACCTAGGGCCCCGGCCGGGGTGCGCAAACGCAGTAACAAGCAGTTATACATCATGGATAGACAGATAGACTTTCCTGTCCTGCGCTGTCGTTCGAACGCTACACCGTCTGTGTGTGGCATTCTTTTGGGGGATGTATATAAGGAGAATCTGCTATGTTTGGGGCTATTTATCCCTGAGGAAGTCCTCTTGGACGACGATACACATGGGGAGCCTCCCACCACTTCTGCTATCCTTCCCTGTATGCCAGCTCTATAGGGGTCCTGCACTACGTGCATATATAATTAGAGATGGGGTTTGCTTTGATTATTGATATCTAATATCTTTGCACCTTTTGTTGCATTTGGCACTCTTTCCGTACCCCTTTCTATATCACAAGACAACTTGTTGCGTATTTTGCTACATTCTACCTATGAACTATACATTTGGTGTTTACAATGGGCTCAGTGCAATAGGAGGTGTTTATAGGTTAGTGCCCCTACATAATGACTTGATTTTTACCTTCATCTTATTGCCTTTGACGTACACTGAGGGATGATTGGAGTCATTATTAGGTGACTGGCAAGTGGTGGTGTGCAGTTAACCCACACCTGGGTCACCGTCCTTGTATTTGTTGTACATTATTTATTTTAAGTGTTTTTAGATATATGTCATTGTTTTTTGTTTGTCTTTGCATTCTAATAAAAATTTGATGAATTTGGTTTACAAAACACATTGGTGAGCCGCTATCCTGTATTTCTTTGCTGTTTTCTTAATGAATTGTGTTTATATGAACGGGCTCTTTTGGACTAATACGGCTGTGCTAACCAGTTTTACCTATTTATATTGGCATCCTATATATGGCACAGATGGCCACAACAACATCACTGCATTGTTCACGGCGGCGCCTGAGTCACAGAAAGGGCGCAAACAGTGGTAATATTGCACTGCCTGCATTCAGTGATCAGTTGTGTGGGTGTCTCAGACACACACATACCATTGATTACTATAGAGGGCCGGGATGGTAGCCCCCAGCGTGGGAGGCGATGGTGGTGGCTTAGGTCATCATCTACCCCCGAGTACCAATCGTACCACCCCCGGTGTACTGTGTATACTGCAGGGGGAAGGTGCACTTTGTGTGGAAAGATGAGGGCAGACTGTAGATAGGAGAGAGCAGACATGCACCTCCACTCCTGGATTCCTGTTACTACAGGGCAAAAGCATAAGAATGAGCATATTACGTAGCCCCGCCTCTTCACCCTCTGTTTACCCTTCAGATCTTTCTGTTGACTTCTGTAGCACACTCTGGATTCATTATGGCAGAGTGCCAAAGGGATGAAGGGATAGGGGCTTAGGCAGGCAGAAAGGAAAGCAACAGCAGGTAACGGCTACAATAAGGTAACAAATGTATATTACAAAAATGTAATGGCCGCATGTGACATGAGGATTGGTAAGTCCTGTGGGGGGCGGCAGATCGACAGCAGTACAGACCTGCCAACATCTGTACTACTGGCAATCAATTACAGAAAAATCTATGACATTGCCGTCTTTAAGACACTGATGTAATTGACAGATGTATTAGTTTTGTTATTTTTTTAATAAGTGGGGGCCTACCTGTATATACATAGTTTCCAATCGTCCCGGATTCGGTGGGACAGTCCCATTTTTTTTACCGCTGTCATGCCGCCCCACGCCGTCGGTATTGTCCCAGAGCAAGAGACAGAGTCCCGTCTCCTAGTCCCGGAACACCCTAGCAGTTGCAGAAACACAAGATCAAGAGCAATATGGCTGTGGCTGCAGGTCAGTGAGGTCACAGCACTTCTCCACCCCCGGGCTGGCCCCTCCCCCTTGTCTGAGCTGTGCCTCTTGTCTCCCAGTCAGAGCAGGAATCATCCCAGGGCACAGCACCAGGAGAGCAGCTGCAATGTGACCCGACCATCAACTGCAGAAACTCCTCTGCTCCTTCTGATAGTTGTGGAGGTGCAGAGAGGAGGGTGGCATCACGGCAGCACAGACAGAGGCTAGATCGCTGCCTTGTGTGATGTGCCTCCTCCCCCTTCCAGCCTGCCACTCACATCATATAGTGATTAAGTCCAGTGTATGATAGAAGACATCTCTCAGCGCTTGTGTGTCAGTTTTGTGGCAAACAAGCCCTGAAATAATCACAATGTCTTGCGGTTCACCAGACATTGCAATTATTTTGCCCTTCATGCCTTTTTCACGCCAAGAGAGGATGAAGGAGATGCAGACAGCCGTGTCTGTGCCCTCTTTATATCCCACACCTGTTTGATTTTAGCACATTGTAATAGATGATATGTAAAATCCCCATATACTGCCATACTGTAGTATGGCAGTATATGGCAGGATAAATCAGACAACCTAGGGTTAAAGTACCCTAGGAAGGCTGAAAAACAGTATTAAAAAAAGTAAAAAAAATAAATGAATAAAAAAAACCCATAAAAATTCAGAAAACCCCCTTTCCCTGGAACCGAAAAATAAACAGTAAAAATCATAAGCATAGTAGGCATTGCCGGGTCCCAAAATGTCCGATCTATCAAAATATAATAATGCTTATTCCTGGAGTACAACTTCATAACGGAAAAAAGCATCCAAAGTCAAAAATGACATTTTTTCGACATTTTACAAAATATAAAAGATGTAATAAAAGTGATCAAAAGGTCATACAGTCCTATAAATGGTAGCAAAATGTCATCTCATCTCGAAAAAAATTACACGAAGGTTCCATAGACTGAAGTATGAAAAAGTTATTAGCGCCAGGAGATGGCAAAATGAGGAGGAGGTTTTCATTTTTGTAAATGTAGGAAAAAATTATAAAACCTAAATAAATTTAGTATCCCACAAGAAAACGGTGCAAATGCATTTTTTTCACCAATTTCACTGCATTTGGAATTTTTCTCCCACTTCCCAGTACAGGACATGGAATATTAAATACCGTCACTATTACCGTTACTATGAGCCCTCACAAAGCTCTGTACACATAAAATATAAAAAGCTTGGAATTGAAAAATGCAAAAATGAAAAAGGGCACTAGCGACACAGGATTAAATAAATTATCTAACTCCATACCATACTAATCATATCATTCAAGTGGGCAAGTGTAGGCATTCTTGAGGGCAGTATTGCTTATGTGCATATTGCATGTAAACACATCAGGGTGCGGTCACATGTAGCGCTAGCGCAGTGATTAGAAATGCAACTCTAGCGCATGAGCGCAAGCCTTGACCCTATCTCATTTGCATTTCCAGTGAAACGCACATGATTGCTTACCGATTGCATGTGTTTGATTGGAAACGCAAATGCAAACTGGCGAGACAAGCCCAGGCAAGCGTTGCATTTACAAGTGGTACGTGTGACCGCACTCTGAGTCTTTCAAAGATGATGTGATTACCTTTGTAAAATCATTGTGAATAGCGGGAAGGGGGAGTGGCTATGGGTGTAGCCAATAGCATGCTCCCTCTTTTTACTTTTGAAAAGTTAGAAGGTATGGTATATATTATATCTGTCTACCGGGGGGAGTCTTCCTTCCATTACATACTATATCTACCTACTGTGGTGAGTCTGCCTGTATATACTGTATTTATCCAATAGGGCGAGTCTGTCTGTATACACTAGATCTATCTACTGGAGGAATCTGCCTGCATTTATATACTATATCTACATACTGAGGGGAGTCTACTTGTATATACTATATCTACTGGAGGATTCTGCCTGCCTGTAATATGGGGCGAATGGAAGCCAGCTCAGCTGCACCAAAAATGGATTGCTTGCATCAAAATCCTGGCACAGACACAGTGTAGCGATGTGTAGAGTTGAGCATCTCGCCTCAGGCGGCGCACCTCCTGCTTAACGGGGGGGGGGGGGGGGAAGCGACACCGTGCTCCAACTTCCCACAGGCCGGCACTGAGCTCCCACACGCCAGGCGGGACCACGTTGCAGCCCTCCATCCGGTACCTTGCTCCCCGACGCTGCCGGCACCTTACGCGCACCCCCCGCTGCCGGACGTACCGAACGGTCTGCATGAAGCTCTTCCAGTGCTTTGTCTGGCACCGTGCTGCCGGCCGACACTGTGCTCCCGCCCCCCACTCCCCGCATACCTCCGCTCCCGGGTGTATATGTGTATATGTGTGTGTGTATATATGTATGTGTGTGTGTATATGTGTACATATGTATATGTTTGTGTATATGTGTATATATGTATGGTGTATATGCTGTATCTACTGTTTGTATATGTGTATATATGCTGTATGTATATGCAGTATTTGTGATATTTATCAGGGCTTCTATTTTGTACATGTATGCATATTATACTACAGGGCGGTACACTGTATGCATTTTATACTACATGGCGGCATGCTGTATGCATTTTATACTACTTGGCGGTACACTGTATGCATTTTATACTACATGGTGGTATACTGTATACATGTTATACTACATGGCGGTACTCTGTATGCATGTTATACTACATGGCAGCACCCTGTATCTATTTTATACTACTTGGTGGTACGCTTTATCTATTTTATACTACTTGGTGGTTTGCTGTATCTATTTTAAACTACTTGGTGGCATGCTGTATGCATTTTATACTACATGGCCGCACGCTGGATGCATTTTATACTACATAGCGGTATGTTGTATGCATTGTATACTACATGGTGATAACCTGTATGCGTTTTATACTACATGGCGGCACACTGTATGCATTTTATACTATATGGCGGCACGCTGTATGCATTTTGCATTGCTTTATTTTTACACCAAACCAATATGATGGATCTGGTCCTGACACTCCCTGATATATTACATATATGGGGGGAGCGTCTCTCTATGGCTTGTCTCAGGCAGCAGACAGGCTTGGTTCACCCCTGGTTGCCAGGAGCTTAAGTCATCTGGAGGCGAATTAAACAGTGATAAACCATGGTGGCCATAAGATGTCTGCCTGATGGAGCAAACTGTTACCTGTAAGGTACCTCTGCTGGCGTCACTGACTGTCCTACTAGTGTGCAAGACAAGCATTGACGCTGTGTGTGGATTTTTTCCATTGCTAGTAATATTGTCAGCATCTTCTGATCAGGTTGTAAATCCTTTTTTTACAGATTTTTCTGCAATTTCAGTGGGCTGCATTTCTGATACATTTCCCCCATTATATTTAAAAGGGTATTCTAGGATTACGTATAATTCATACGTAATTAGTTGTTATTTAAAATTTTGCTCCCCTTGCTGCTGACATACACTGTAATAAAAAAATTAAGATGCTACTGCCCCTTTAATCAGTCCGTTGATTTTCTCTGGACACAGGACAGAAGATGGTTGCTGGTCACATGTCCACATCACATGTCCTGCACCAGCCTAGACAGGTCATGTGATGTGGCCATGGCTGTAGTCGGTTGGTTACAGTGCATCTATTATGCCCACTGTGGTGAGACCCATCTCAGTGAGGTGATGGCAGTTACACACATCATTACTATGCTAACAGAGCAAGAACAAGTTAGGTCATCACTGGAAGCAGAGCATAAGAGAGAGGTTACTGAGAAATAAAGATCATGGGACTTGTAGTTTCCAGTGTCGGCCATCTTGGTGATAACTCTGCTTACTTTAAAAAGCCCATAACATTTTGTGAATCATAAAATCAAAGTATTTAAGTTTTTTTATATTCATTTATTTATCGCATTATGAGTTTTTGTATGAGACTTTCATATTCCCAGAATACCCTTTAAATAATAGGTGTGTTTTGTGACAAGAAAATAGCACAAAACATAATATACTTTATGTGCTGTTGCCCTGTGCTGGTGTATATTTGCAGTAGGGTTGTATGAGGTGCTTCACTTCAATTGTTCGGACTTATTCAAGCTTGTGCCAATCTTTAAAGAGTTAAGTGGTGCCATCTGGGGATAACTGCAGAGCCATCTTTTAATCTGATCCAGTTTGTCTGCTCATGAGGAATTTGAAACAATCAGTAATGAATGCTGGAATTACATTTTTTCTGTAATCTTTACAGTAAACTACTCTATAAAATTGTGAAAGGGATTAGGGATAATAAGTAAGGAATCAAAGTAATCAGGTGTCTGCAAACCTTACAAAGTCTAATGTTGCCCCATATACGTGGGCACAGAGTTATAAGGTTATTTTTAAAATATTGGCAGCATTATAAAAGACTGAGGCACTCAGTGTTCAAATTTGTTTGCAAACACCAAATAAAAAACATAAGTGAGCACTTTAAAGTGAACCTTAAACCAGACAGATATTAAAGGCAGGAATGCTGATTTAACGTAAACAAGGTACAGAAAAATGATAATAAACTGTAATATTTAACAACAATATCCAAGATTCTTAAGGTTAAAAACCCTATATTTTCTCCTAAAGGGTAATATAAAAATATTTGATTGTAAAAGTAGTAAAGCACTCTAAGTTACAGAGATTTTCTGTGGAAATTGACTTAAAGTGGGGATTTTTTTAGAGTTGCAGCATGTAAATTTTTCTGGTGATCGGACTTTGATCTGTTGTTGGCTTTTCCATTCCTGTATAAGGAAGGGAAATTACAAATCCACAACAAATACCAGGCGTTCCAAGTTAGCTGCAAATTACCCACAGATTTGCAGAAAAAAGTTGAAGTTTACTGAAAACACTACTATTTTTATATTTTTGATTCATACCCAATAGCCCACATTTATTAAAGCGTTTTTTCACCAGTTTTCTGTCTGACTTTGCACTGAAAGTAATGTGTAAACTGCTTGCACATGTATTTAGAAAGTGTTTGTGCCAGTATTGTGTCATGCCCTAAGGGGGCGTTCCTATGCTGTTTCGG
>CM033644.1:138367625-138402912 GCA_019512145.1 Engystomops pustulosus
CCCATACCATTACACCGACGAATCAACCACCTGAACCGTTGATACACAGGCAGGATGGATCCATTCTTTCATTTGTTGACGCCAAATTCTACCCTACCATCCGAATGTCGCAGCAGAAATCGAGACTCATCAGACCAGGCAACATTTTTTTCCAATCTTCTCTGTCCAATTTCGATGAGCTTGTGCAAATTGTAGCCTCATTTTCCTGTTCTTAGCTGAAAGAGTGGCACCCGGTGTGGTCTTCTGCTGCTGTAGCCCATCTCCTAACAGTTCGACAACGTGTGGTTCAGAGATGCTCTTTGCCTACCTTGGGTTGTTACGGTGCGCATTTGAGTCACTGTTTGCCTTTATCACTCGAACCAGTCTCCATTCCCTCTGACCTCTGGCATCAACAAGGCTTTCCGCCCCAAACTGCCGGCTCACTGGATTTTTTTCTTTTCGGACCATCTCTGTAAACCTAGAGATGGTTGTGCGTGAAAATCAAACTAGATCAGCAGTTTCTCTGAAATACTCAGTGACACCCTTCTGGCACCACCAACCATGCCACTAAAGGCACTCAAATCACCTTTCGTTCCCATACTTGATGCTCAGTTTGAACTGCAGGAGATTGTTTGACCATGTCTACATGCCTAAATGCACTGAGTTGCCGCCATTTGATTGGCTGATAGAATTAAGTGTTAACGAGCAGTTGACAGGTGTACCTAATAAAGGGCCGGTGAGTGTATGTATGTATATGTAATAGTTTGCTATATATAAGCTTAAGGCCCTTTGATGATGTCACCTCGGTCACATGACATTAGCCACGCCCCCGCCTCACTCCAAAGAGTCTCGATACAAGGAATGATTATAACTCTATTTTACGAGTATCTGAGGGAAACTACTTTTAGGCTAAAGCAGGATGTCAGATAGTTATAGAGCTCTATAGGAACCTGCCACTACCTGCATTTTGAAATATGTGGCAACGGTTCCCTTTAAGCTCCATTTTGTGACAATGACATTGAGTTTTGTTATACTCATTATTTACAGCATTGTGGTTGTTGTATCAGTACAACGTTCTATTCCTGGAATACTTTTAGTAATCCTAATTGACCTAAAACAGGAAAGGTTTATTCTGATTTTATGTCAGATAGTGAGAACAAAATCCATACGTGTCTTTTATATAGTATTGTAGACTTCTACATTTAGGGCAGCATATCTATATGTCATATACTCACATGTTGTGTAATGATTACAAACATATATATGTAAAGAAATCCTTAGATAGTTACTTCCGAAAACCCATACCTTTGTGCTGAGTTTCTATACTCCCTTACACTCATTCATGTCCTATTTAAATACACATTTAAACCTAATCCTGTTTGTTGAGATATAAATAGCAAATCTTATAGACTGTATTGGGCCCACACAATAGCTTAAAGACATGGCACAATATACTGTAAATGATGGTAAGCACACAGCATACACTTTACATGCTGCCATCTTGAGACTCAAATGCTAATTGCATGTTATGTTTTGGATAAAAATACAAGTACACAAGCAAATATATATGAAATATTACACCAGAATTTAGACTGGAAACTGAATCCTAAAATATGCAAGTGTTATTTGATTAAACATATTATAACAATAGAATGATAATAAAACTTTGGAAACAGACAAATTCCACAGCTGTACAAGTGCAGAGGACTGGAGATTATACAGTTTCCCAGCCGTACGACAGGGCAACATGCAGGCCCATTTCCACAGGCTGCACAATTTATATGTGCCATGAGCCATTGCTAGAATAGGATTCCTGCCTTAGTGCCTCATGCACACGACAATGGGGAGATTAAATTAATCTGTCTACGATAGAATTCTGTCATATTGTTTTGCACTAAAAGGTGTCTGCACCATTTATAAAGGTTTTTAGACAGTTTTCTGGCTGTCCTATGGCAAGTGGACAAAGGTAGGTCTGGTGAACAGGGGCGTGGCTTCACACCAAAAAGGTCCGTGCACCAAAAATACACCTGACCAGACACATTTTGTTCCTAACCATGGCTGCTGGAGCTGTTGATCTCTCCTAACATACACGGCTCAGGGGACAACCACACCAGGAAGCACATGGAGGATCCATAATCATTATGCCTCACAACCTATACAGCTGCAGTCCAGCACTGCGGGTGTGGCTGTGCTTCCCACTCATGAATAGCTGGGCGCTGTAATATGAATAAGACTCAATGACTTTTCCACGTCATTTGCATACAGCTTTAGGACCCCCTTGCTTAGGTTTACAGGCATTAATGGGACAATGAAGGGGTTAGGCAATGCTTTCTATCCTTCTATCCACAGGGGTTTTTAGTTCACAGTACACAATGCGGCCATCCATGCCTATATAACTGAAAACAAAGTTAGCAATGCCTCTGCATTTTACTGATGCTAATGCTATGGAAAATTACAGTGCAATGTGCCGGAGACATTCATGCTGCACTTTGACCCAGGATGTGTGCATCCTGTCCCAGTCCCAGCTTGGTCTCAGACTGAAGACCAAAGTGGTGCACTGGTAGAGGTAATTACAGGAGGAGGGGCAGGAGGGACCAAGAGAGGTATGACTGAGTTCCCGTGAAGAGGAGGACAGAGCGCTGAGAAGGGGATTGCCTAAAGATACAAAGGAGTGTTGGGGGTGGGGGTGGTGGGACAGGGAGCCTGAAGGAGTACAAATAGGAGTTTGGTGGAGAGACAAGGGGTTCTGGAGAGGAGGACAGAGAGACCCAGGAAGAAATTAGTCTAGAGGAGACGGGGGAGTTTCTGGAAGACGGAGGACAGAAGGGTCTAAAGGAGGTGCACGTTCATGGAGGGGGGACAAGTGCCTTGTGCCTTTGTACTCAGAATTGTGTGCACTTCGACAGTAATTGGGTGGCGCAATTCCGACTAGCACTAAACCCCTTTTGGTGCACATTTTTTCTCTTTTGTCGGAAACAGTGCAGCCACTACAGAAAACTTCCCCGGACTCTTGTCATAGATGTGCAAGCAGTTTGCACCTTCTTCTAGGCAACGTCCGACGAAAACTGTGCAAGCACTTAATAAATGTGGCCCTTGTTTATCACAATTTGCTATTTACTAACACAAAATATTCCATATTTTTAAAACACTTTAAGTAAGTACGGAATTGTTCTGTGAAAAAGTAATACCACAGACAAAATATCTACTTACCTGAAGCCTTATGTGGAATGTGCCCAGTGTGGAATTTACAGTGGGGTCTGTCATAATTGCTTTATCCAAAGAGCGAGTGACAGGAACTCATAAAAACTTCTCGCCTGTAACACATAAGGAGTATAAGATAGATAAAGTTTTAAGTATAATAATACCTTGCATAATGTACTGGAGTGTATGTGCTGGCAGTATTGTATTGAAAGTGCCATATAAGTACAGATGGCCCTCCATAGTTGCATCTGACACACCAATGCAATGACCCTGGTCAAGGAAGGAAAACTTGTTGTTCTGGACCTTTCTTTGAAACATTTTAAGCACAAAGGACACATGCCAACCCCAATTCACCCACCCCCCCAACCAAACCCACAAAGCATGGATAATACAATGAGTAATAGCACTTCGAAGACTAGTCTGTACCATAATGTTCACGTAGGGTAGTGAGGGCTCTGGAGAACCTGCAAAAGTAATGTTAAAAAATGGATACTCCATCACCCACATTAGAGTAACAAATGACTCAGCACTGTATGTATCAACACATTCCAAATTCAGCAATTATAGCTCCAAACCACTGATGCCAATATCCGATTTCAGTATAGTTAATAAAAATATTACAATTTTTGTTACTCTGGCAACATAATCAAAACACCTGCTGTGACTTATAATTGCAACATTACATGATCTCAATCCATATGCAAAACAACTACATAATCTTTTTTATGGGTCAAACGTAAATGCTAAAATGTATTACAAATCAAATGTTCCACCCCAAACAACACTTAAAGTAGTTCTGTTTTGAGAAGCTATTTTTCTATTGCTATGACCAGGAGAGCACATGTTTCCCACAGGTACAATAATCCAAAATGAAAATAGTTACTTTAAGTGATATACTCAGCTACAGTGTTATTCCTGTACTTGTATTACCTGTCACACACTTCCTGTCACAAATTGCCAGCATGAGCAAGCTTTTGGTTAAAGGAAACCTACCGTGGAGGATCTACCATAAGAAATAGGTCTGATTGTGGATCTTCCTGCCTCTGCTCTGCCCTAATCTGTAATTTAATAATCCTGTATTCTATTTAACCTGTGTTAAACACGTTAAGTAATGTAAATAGCTGTTAGAGGCCTCTGGGGGTGGAGTTGCTGTAGCTCCCACTGCCCCCAGGCTATACATGGCCCAATAGCCTCTTCAGTTAATTTACATATTATTCAAATACATTTTTTGACAATTTAGGTTAGGTTCCCAGGATTATTAAACTACAGATTAGGGCAGAGGTAGGCCAGGGAATCTACCATGCACATCTAGTTCTGTAATTACGGCAGTGTTAAGTTATCCCTGTCCTCTTCCCTTAAGGCCCTAAAAAACATCAATAATTACCTACAGTCCTCTTTACTAAAATTATGAAGTAAAATATTTGAATTAATGAGAGTTACTATAAAGAACTTTAAGAAAGATTCCCTTCACCTGGGCTCAAAAGGCTTTGTGATCTTGGAAATATTATCGCTTCGTGCATCCGAGCAAATAGAAAGAAGAATTTTATGAACTTCAGTCCAAGATCAAGGGCTCTATTCAAAACTTCTGAAAATACCCCTTACATGGTTAGAGCAATAAGTGGCGTTAAAATAAATATGTCACCCATTAAAGTACCTTTATTCTCGAGTATAAGCCTAGTTTTTTCAGCACAAAAATGTGCGAAAAAACCCAAACCTGGCTATACTCGAGTCAAAAAAAATTAATATATCTAAACTCACCTTTCCGGTGACCTGTATATCTCTCTTGTGATCTGTCCGGTCAGCGGCGGCAGGCTATACACTGGGCAGTGGTCTGGCAGGCTTAATACCTGGGGCAGGTCTGGCAGGCTATATACACTGGGCAGGCCTGGCAGGCTATATACACCTGGGCAGGGGCGGCGCAGTGCTATCTACCCTGGGGGCAGTGGCTGGCAGGCTATCACACTGGGGCGGGCTGCGCTATTACCGGGGCAGGGGCCTGCTGGCTATTACACTGGGGCAGGGCTGGCTTGGCTATATACACTGGGGCAGGCTGCTGGCTTATATACACTAGGGCAGGCTGGTGTCTAATACTTGGAGGCTGTCAATGCTTCCCACCCTCGGCTTAACTTCGAGTCAATGGTTTTCCCCTCTATTTGTGGTAAATTAGGGGCCCGGATTATACAACTCGGGTCGGCTAGATACTCGAGTATATACGGTGTATATGTTTTTATTGCATTCCCTTATTCCGATTAAAGCTACTTACAGAAATTACAAAAAATCCATCTTTATTTATCTTATGGTTAAATAAACTCCATAAGTTTCTCGTAAAACGCTTAACGTACCCGGGAGAAAAGTTGCAGGGTTCCCAATTGTGTCTATGTTATAAAGCTATTTTATTAGAGCCCATTAATGTTGTTGGTTCGAACACATTTTTGATAATTGGATTTTTATTGAGTCGCATATACCCAAAATGTTTGGAATAAAGATTTACCTCTACGCCATAATTGGCAATAGAAAGATTATCACTTCTTGACTCACCAAGTATGCTAGATGGGTGGACAAATAATAATAGAAAGATCAAATATTGTGGGTAAAGTTTTCTGATTTGACATTTCTGACCTCCAACATTTTATCTCCCGGACTTGAAGCTAGTTATAGGTGGGCCGGATCTCCTTGTCAGACATCCTACTTGATTAAGGGGAGATGTTGCTTTGAGGATGTTCTTAAGGTTTAACCTGACTGTTTCAGAAGTTCTTCCTATAATATATTAAATCTTTCCAGTCAAAGGTCAGATGGTGAGAGAATAAAAGGTATCACAACTGACCGCCTTTGTAAATTCCTTAAACCCTTAGTGACCACGCCTGAAAGGCTTTAGTGACTTGGCATTTTAGCATTTTTCGTAGTAAGGGCCATAATTTTATTTTTGAATCTCCATTCAATATCAGTGTTTTTTCAGACACATAGGGAGATTTCATGTCTTCGAAAGTCGACTATTCTAGTTCCATAGCACCCATCACAGCTCCCCTTTAAATATTAATGAGCACTGGTAAAAAGCTGGAGCTGTGAGGTTGCCATGGGCAACTAGAAATAATTCTGACTTTCAGACAGATTGATAAATCTGCCCCATAGAGCTAGTTAAAGAGGTATAAATGTTAAATATTTGTAATTTATAGTACTTTTTTCTTTTACAAATTAACTCACAATAAACATTATTAATGAAATTCCCTATTTTGTTTGCTCGTTTTGGTATATAATGGGGCTTATTACTAAGGTCGCGGATCGCACTTTCGTCGGACTGTCATTTGCGCCGCTGGACAGGATTTAGCAGGGATTGTTGGTGCAGGTGATTGATTTGGTGCAGCTGAGCTGGGCTTTATGCAACAGAACTCAGGGGCGGGGTTCCGCGTACATTCCAAAGATTGGGACTGAGCGCGGGTTTACTTCATTTCAATTTGTGTTGCAAGACACAATGGGCAGATTTATCAACTCTGAAAGTCAGAATATTTCTAGTTCCCATGGCACATCACATCTCCCCTTAAATATTCATGAGCCTGGTAAAATGAACGCGAGCTGTGATTGTTGCCATGGCAACTAAATATTCTGACTTCAGACAGCTGATAATCTGCCCCAATCGCTTACATGCACAGGAGAAGGTGAACTCTGCAGCCGAGCGGGGAAGCGTCTCGGGCAAACGGGCGACTATGGCGATCTTTTTGTGTCTTTTTTTTCCATATATGGGGAATGTCATTGTATTTTTATGAATATTACCAAATTAATATTTATTTGTGTGTGTGTTTTTTACTTTATATGTCCCCTTAGAGCATAAAAGACCTGGGGGACATTTTCACTTTTTTTAAACTTTACTTTTTTTTTTTTTTTTACAAGTTTTCCCCCTGTAACTGAAGCATGTATAAGAACCTCAGTTACAGGAAAATGACCACTGTGACTGGGATTCTGATCAGAGTGGAGCTATTAGACCCAGCAGCTCTGTTTAACAACCCCTTTAGACTGGCAGTCCACGCACTCACCAGAGAGGGTGCTAACCACGTGCCTGGCCTCCTGCAGCGAGAGAGCCTTCCTTAGGTTGAAGTCCGCTTTTGCCTCGACTCTCGTGCTCACGAGGCCTGGACACGGACAAACCCTTTCATCTTGAGGTGGATGAGCGGTGCTCACCCAGAAACGCCTAAGGCCGAACTCTCACCTCGGCTTCTTTCAGACTTTTTCTCCCACAGATGAGCAATTATCGATTGGTGACAGTGAACGCTAGCCTCAAACTTGCTCTGGAGAATGGCGGTATCTACTGCAGAGAGCTCTTCCATCCTGTTAGTTGTACACAGACCACAAGAACTTACTGTACCTCCAGACAGTCCAGCGCCTGAATCCCATGCAAGCCCGTTGGCATTGTTTTTCTATTCGCTTCAACTGTTGATTAATTCCGTCCTGCAGAACAGAACGTCAAGACTGTTGCACTGTCCGTGCTTCGATGTTGTTAGAGAAGCACCAGCTCTCGGCACATCATTCTTTCTTATACCAGCTGTTGTTGCAGCCCGGTGGATCTCGGCAGCTCCTCCCAGTAAAGACGTATGTTAGACCAGCTCTCGGAAGAGGATTCGGTCTTGGGCACATTCTTCACTTATAACTGGGCACCCAGTATTGCAACGTTCTGTGGCCCTCATCTCCCGCTACTACTGGTGGCCAGACTTGGTCAAAGATGTTTCGGGAGTTTGTGGATCCTGCTCCTCCCCGTGCCCGGCAACAAAGCCTCTCGTCTCAAACGGCTGGACTGGTTTGATGGACCGGTTTTCCAAGATGTCCCATTTCCCATCTCTCCACGCTTGCACATAGTTTGTTCTTCAAACATATCTTCCCGCTGCATGGTCTTCGCTACACCATCATTCCGACCTAAGAGTCCAGTTTGTGTTTTGGCTTCTTGTGTAACCAGTCTGGAAGTCAACCTTGACTTTTCTTCTGCCTACCCCCTCAGTCGAATGGCCAAGTGGAAAGGGTGAACCAGACTTTGGCTGTTACCTCTGCCACTTTGTCTCGTCAAGAGTAACTGGGCTGATCTGCTACCATGGGCTAAGTTCTCCTCCAATTCCCTGACTCTGGGTCTACTGGCTTGGCTCCATCTCTTGTGGTCTAGGATGATCCTTCGTCTCCTCTTCCGCTGTACTCCCTCTTGTCCCTGCAGCAAGGATCTGCGGACCTCAAACTGTTGGGACAGACCCGCCATCCTTTCCGAGCCACAGACCGCACCAAACCCAGGGCATAAGAAACATCAGGCTCCTCCTGTCCTCCTCTCCGGTGACAAGGTGTGGGTTATCCTCCAGATACGTCCGGCTGAAGATATCACTACAAACTTGGTCCCCGGTTCCTTAGTCCCTTGAGGTAACAAGAACATCAATCAAGTGGCCTACAAGCTCCGCCTTTCCTCCATGAATGCGCACCCTGAATCCTTCCATGTCTCCTCCCTGAAGCCAGTCGTCTTGAACCGCTTCTCTCAGCATCATCTCTTCCTCCTGCTCTTGAGGCTGATTCGGAAGGGATTCGGCTTGAGAAGAGGTCCCGGGAGCCTGAAGAACATTTTGGATTGGACTCTCCACCAGAGGTTCTTGGGACCAAAAGGAAGAGGTGGAGGCCTCAGGTCTCTATTGTTAATGAAATCCACAAGTGAGCTCAAAGAATCACACCAGACAAAGTATGGTATAATATCTCAAATCTCTGCGTCACAAGGATTATACATAAACTTTCAGTGGCGCAGGACCGGGGCTTGGCTAGTTAAAGAAGAAAGTAATGTCCATAGTTCATTGGTTAGTAAATTATCACATGGTCATCGCAGAAAAACAAAAGATGTCTCTTTCCCTGGAATAGGTAGTATAGTCAATCAGCCCAGTTGAGGTCCTCCTAGTTTCAGCATTTAGCAAGCAATATAAAATAAAAAATAATAAAAATTACAAGCATTTCATAAATTATACAGCATACTTCACACTGCATCCATTGCACACCCATGCCCTCCTCGTCTTGGCGCTGCCCCAGGCCCCTCTCCGCACGCTCCCTGCTCCCTAGGGCGCCCGTCGGCACTCAGGATTAAAGGGCAGTGCACAGGAGAGTGCCGCTGGCCACTTCCGGGGCTGCTATAATCCGGCGGCCTCCACATTTCCCCCCAGATCGTCAAGCCAGACCTGTGTTCCATCGTGCCTGCGCGCCTGCTCGTTGTGTTCCTGGCTGTGATTCCAGTTTTCCTTCCTGCGCTGTCTCCTCCTCGCTGTCACCCGGCTCGGACTGTGTCCTGCATATCTTACCACCTTGGCTAGTTGCACCATGGCAACCTGGCACCCTGCCACACCAGTCCATCCGGCTTTGCTGTTGCTCTGTTGGCTTCGGCTCAGATTTTTAGTTTACCTTTTAACTCCCACATCCTTTAAAAATCATAACCTTTTTTATTTTTCCATGTCTTTAGCGTGGTGAGGGCTTGTTTTTCCTGGCATCAAATTGCATTTCATACGATGGTCTTTTAATATTCCATGCCGTGTACTGGGACGTAGTGAAATTGGTGGAAAAATGCATTTGTGCATTTCCTTTTGGGCTTGGATTTTAACGGCTTTCATGTGCAAATGACACGTCTATTTTTATTCTAGGGTGCGTTACAATCATGGGATACCAAATTTTATAGGCTTAAGAATGTTTTCATACATTAGAAAATGTAAACTTTACAAAAAAAAATCTTCATTTGCCATCTTCTGGCAATCATACACTTTTCCATCTTCCTCCGAGTGTACAGAACTGTGTTCGTGTATTTTTTGCAACATTTAAATTATACCATTTTGTGGACTCTAGGGCCTTTTAATCACTCTTTGTAAAATTTTTATATGTTGCAAAATGGTAAAAAAATTTCAACTTTGGATGCTATTTTCCGTACAGGTTAAATGGCGAATAAATCGTTATTAATATTTTGATAATGGACATTTTGGTGTTCCCTGAGAAAGCCAGCGGGTTGAAACCGCGTTGGGGCTATAGGCATCCAGGTGATGTCCACCTGATACACTGCATAATATATTCAATCTGCACTTCCTATCATGGTATATGTTATATGACAGGGTATAGCCACAGGCTAAACACGCATTAGTGATTGTGAATTTTGATATATTGCAGTATCTTATGTCAACACCCATCCAGTATATGGTAGAATTAATATTTCTCATGGACGGTACACTTGGCGTGCTTGTCTTTATGTCTCTCCTGAGATGTCATTTTATATCATATTTTTTTATCTACTTTTGTATTAATAAATTGTTTATTACTATTCTCAGCTGTCTTATCCTCTTTAGTCCGTAATCTGTAATATGTATTTTAGATACGGCGGTCCCCTACTTAAGGACACCCACTTACAGCAACCCATAGTAAGACGACCCCCTCTGCGCCACCTTGCCCTCTGGTGAAGCTCTCTGGATGCTTAAAAATGTCCCGACTGCAATAACACTAAAATGGTCTGCAATGAGCTTTATTGATAATTCTTGGTCCTATACAGCCAAAAATTTGAACTTCCATTGTCACTGACAAAAAAAAAAATTGTCGGAACTACCAAGTTATAAAATATACATTCTACTTCATACAACTTCAACTTAGACAAACCTACAGTCCCTATCTTGTAGTAACCCGGGACTGCCTGTATAGTAGAAAAATGATATAATGTATAATAAAATCAAGCATTTATCTTTTTAACCAATTGTATTCCCCAGCATAGGAATTTGTGTATTTATGTATTTTATATTTGTGTATCCTTGTATTTATTCATATTGTATTTGTAGTTATACGATAGCTTCCGTGTGGCGAGATATATTTAGCTTGTGTAGGTGTGTGCCCATGCATGTCTGAGGAAGGGGCGTGTCCCCCAGAAGGTCACTCATGTGGCCACACTTTTTGGTCTAGCGTGTGGAGATTGGAGTCTCTGCTCGAGGTGATAAAACATGTGAGTGTTCATACCACGGACTGGACTATGCGAGATAGTATCTATTATGGTTGCACTCACTACGAATAACATTTGGCACTATAAGACTTAATATGATAATGAACTACTGAGAAGACTAATGTATACCTATGAATAGTGAAGTAAGTGAAATTTTCTCTAAGAGTTTGCTTGTGGCTATGTTTTGGACACTGTTCATCCGATCATTTTTGTAAAGAAGTGGAGATCTCTAGTCTGAATCAAATTCTATTCATCCCTCTACGTACTTTAATCTTTTTTTGCTAAACGATGTATAGGCACACAACGATAGAATGCATCGAGCGCCCATTCAGAGCAGATTTGGAACTTTGCATCATAATTCAGCTTATTTGTTTGTAATGTGGGAAATAGGGGTATTTTTTTCTGAGATCACTTTTCCAGGTACATACAGGGAGGTTAATAGCGAACTTGATGAAAATTTTATTAACGTTTTCTAATTCGTGTCTCGATAAGAATAAATCACTTATTCTGGTTTAGGATTGTTAGGTTTTTATGTTGGCCTTCACATGGTACTATGAAATATTTTGTTATCTTTTTTCTTTGTCACCCAATACCGAAATACCCCTTTCTATAGCCTTTTTTATGTTGGATGTGAAATATCACTCATTGTGTGATCTCTAAAGGCAGTCCCCTAAGTCCGTCATAGGATCCCACGGCTGCCATGGAAGCTGGCTGGGTAAGTCCCCAGTACAGTGCCTATAGGTAAACGTTGGAATATGAGTATCCTAATCCCCTCATCAGACCAGGCAACGTTTTTCCAATCTTCTACTGTCCAATTTCATAGTTTATACGGTTGAAAAAAGACACTTGTCCATCAAGTTCAACCAAGGAAGGGTAGGGATTGGATGAGGAAGGGATTTAGGGGAAACAATCCTATATAGCATAACAATCAATGTTATTTAGGTGTAAAAAGGCATCTAGACCCTTCTTGAAGCTCTCCGCTGTCCCTGCTGTGACCAGCGCCTGAGGCAGCCTATTCCACAGATTGACAGTTCTCATAGTAAAAAAGCCCTGTCGCCTCCGGTGATTAAACCTTGGTTTCTCCAAACGGAGACAGTGCCCCCTCGTCTTTTGATTTAATTTCGATGAGCTTGTGGAAATTGTTGCCTCAGTTTCCTGTTCTTAGCTGAAAGGAGTGGCACCCGGTGTGGTCTTCTGCTGCTGTATCCCATCTGCCTACCTTGGTTGTAATGGGTGGCGATTTGAGTCACTGTTGCCTTTCTATCAGCTCGAACCACTCTGCCCATTCTCCTCTGACCTCTGGCATCACTGGATGTTTTTTCTTTTTCGGACCATTCTCTGTAAACCCTAGAGATGGTTGTGTGTGAAAATCCCAGTAGATCAGCAGTTTCTGAAATACTCAGATCAGCCCTTCTGGCACCAACAACCATGCCACTTTCAAAGGCACTCTTCCCTATACTGATGCTCGGTTTGAACTGCAGGAGATTGTCTTGACCATGTCTACATGCCTAAATGCACAGAGTTGCCGCCATGTGATTGGCTGATTAGAAATTAAGTGTTAACGAGCAGTTGGACAGGTGTACCTAATAAAGTGGCCGGTGAGTGTATGTATGTATATGTATAGTTTGCTAATATTAAGAAGCTTAAGGCCCTTTGATGATGTCACCCTGGTCACATGACATTAGGCCACGCCCCCTCGACTCGCTCCAAAGATGCATCGATACAAGGAATGATTATAACTCTGATTTTACGAGTATCTGAGGGAAACTACTTTTAGCTAAAAGCAGGATGTCAGATAGTTACTAGAGCTCTATAGGAACCTGCCACTACCTGCATTTGTGAAATATGTGGCGACGGGTTCCCTTTAAGCTCCATTTTGTGACTAATGACATTGAGTTTTGTTATACTCATTTATTTACAGCATTGTGGGTTTTTGTATCAGACGTTCATATTCCTGGAATACTTTTAGTAATCCTAATTGACCTAAAACAGGAAAGGTTTATTCTGATTTTATGTCAGATAGTGAGAACAAAATCCATACGTGTCTTTATATAGTATTTGTAGACTTCTACATTTAGGCAGCATATCTATATGTCATATACTCACATGTTGTGTAAATGAATTACAAAAATATATATGTAAAAGAAAATCCTTATGATAGTTACTTCCGGAAACCCCATACCTGTGCTGAGTTTACTATAGCTCCCTTACACTCATTCATGTCCTATTTAAATACACAATAGTTAAACCTAATCCTGTTTGTTGAGATATAAATAGCAAATCTTATAGACTGTATTGGGCCCACACATAAGCTTAAAGACATGGCACAATATACTGTAAAGTGATGGTAAGCACACAGCATACACTTACATGCTGCCATCTTGAGACTCAAATGCTAATTGCATGTTATGTTTATGGATAAAAATACAAGTACACAAGCAAATAATATATGAAAATATTACACCAAGGAATTTAGACTGGAAACTGGAAATCCTAAAATATGCAAAGTGTTATTTGATTAAACATATTATAAAAATAGAATGATAATAAAACTTTGGAAACAGACAAATTCCACAGGCTGTACAGAGTGCAGAGGACTGGAGATTATACAGTTCCCAGCCGTACGGACAGGGCAACATGCAGGCCCATTTCCACAGGCTGCACAAGTTTATGTGCATGAGCCATTGCTAAGATAGAGATTCCTTGCCTTAGGCCTCATGCACACGACAATGGGGGAGATTTATTAATCTGTCTACGATAGAATTCTGTCATATTTTGCACTAAAAAGGTGTCTGCAGCACATTTATAAAGGTTTTTAGACAGTTTTCTGGCTGTCCTATGGCTAGAGTGACAAAAGGGGCATGGTCTGTGAACAGGGGGCGTGGCTTCACACCAAAAAGGTCCGTGCACCAAAAATACACCTGACCAGACACAATTTTGTCCTAACATGGCTGCCTGGAGCTGTTGTATCTCTCCTATACATACACAGGCTGCAGGGGACACCAACACCAGGAAGCACATGGAGGAGCCATTACATCATTATGCCTCACACCATTATACAGGCTGTCAGTCAAGCACTGCGGGTGTGGCTGTGCCTCCCACTCATGAATAAGCTGGACAGCTTGAATATGATAATGACTCAATGGACTTTTCACAAGTCATTTGCATACAGCTTTAGGACCCCTTTGCTTAGGTTTACAGGCATGTAGAGGGACAATGAAGGGGTAGGAGCAATGCTTTCTGTCCTTCTATCCACAGGGTTTTAGTCACAGTACACAATGCGGCCACTTGTGCACTATAACTGAAAACAAAGTTAGCAATGCCCTCTGCATTTTACTGATGCTAATGCTATGGAAAATTACAGTGCAATGTGGCCGGGAGACATTCATGCTGCACTTTGACCCAGGATGTGTGCATCCTGTCCCAGTCCCAGCTTGGTCTCAGACTGAAGACCAGAAGTGGTGCACTGGTAGGAGGTAAGTACAGGAGGAGGGGGACAGAGGGACCAAGAGGAGTATGACTGAGTTCCCTGGAGAAGGAGGACAGAGCGCTGGAAAGAGGAGGACAAATTGGCCTGAAGGAGGACAAAGGAGTATGGGGGTGGGGGGGGGGGGGGGACAGGGAGCCTGAAGGAGGACAACAGAGAGACCTGGAGGAAGACAGAGTAGTCTAGAGGAGGACAGGGGGAGTTCTGGAAGAGGAGGACAGAAGGGTCTAAAGGAAGAGGATGACAACAGGGTTCTTGGAGGAGGAGGACAAGTGCACTTGTGCACTTTGTTCATGCTGCAGAATTGTGGTGCACTTCGAACAGAATTGTGGCGCAAATTCCGACTAAGCACTAACATGCCCCTTTTGGTGCACATTTTTTTCTATTTTGTCGGAAACAGTGCAGCCACGACAGAAAACTGCCCCGGACTCTTTGTAAATAGATGTGCAAGCAGTTTGCACCTTCTTTCTAGTGCAACGTCAGACAGAAAACTGGTGCAAGCACTTAAATAAATGTGGGCCATTGTTTATCACTAATTTGCTATTTACTAACAACAAAATAATTACCAATAATTTTTAAACACTTTAAGTAAAGTACAGGAATTGTTCTGTGAAAAAGTAATACACAAGACAAAATATACTTACCTGAAGCCTTATGTGGAATAGTGCCCAGTAGTGGAATATTTACAGTGGGGTCTGTCATAATTGCTTTATCCAAAGAGCGAAGTGACAGGAACTCATAAAAATATTCTGCCTGTAACACATAAGGAGTATAAGATAAGATAAAGTATATAAATACCTTGGCATAATGTACTGGAGATGTATAGTGCTGGCAGTATGTATTGAAAAGTGCCATAGTAAGTACAGAGTGGCCCTCCATATGTTGCATCTGACACACCAATGCAATGACCCGGGTCAAGGAAAACTTGTGTCTGGACCTTTCTTTAAGAAACGTTTTAAGCACAAAAGGAACATGCCAACCCCAATTCACCCACCACCCCCAACCAAACCCACAAAGCATGGATAATACAATGAGTAATAGATGTTCACTAAGGGCTCTGGAGAACTTGCAAAAGTAAATGTTAAAAAATGGATACTCATCACCCACATTAGAGTAACAAATGACTCAGCACTGTATGTATCACACATTCCAAATTCAGCAATTATAGCTCCAAACCACTGATACCAATATCCACGATTTCAGTATATGTTAATAAAAATATTACAATTTTTTACTCTGGCAACATAAATCAAAACACCTGCTGTGACTTATAATTGACAACATTACATGATCTCAATCCATATGCAAAAACAACATACATAATAATCTTTTTTATGGGTTCAAAAGTAAAATGCTAAAATGTATTACAATGCAAAATGTTAACCCCAAAACAACACATTAAAGTAGTTCTGTTTCTAATATGCTATGACCAGGAGAGCACATGTTTCCCACAGGTAACAAGAATCCAAAATGAAGAACTATTATACATTATAAGTGATATACTCAGCTACAGTGTTATTCCTGTTACTTGTATTACTCTGTCACACATCTTCCTGTCACAAATTGACAGCATGAGCAAAGCTTTGGTTAAAGGAAACCTACCGTGAGGAATCTACCATAAGAAATAGGTCTGATTGTGGATTCTTCCTGCCTCTGCTCTGCCCTAATCTGTAATTTAATAATCCTGTATTCTAATTTAACCTTGTTAAACACGTTAAGTAATATGTAAATTAGCTGTAGAGGCTACTGGGGTGTGGAGTTGCTGTAGCTCCCACTGCCCAGCCAGGCTAGTACATGGCCCAATAGCCTCTTCAGTTAATTTACATATTATTCAAATAAAGTTTTTGACAAGTTAGGTTAGGTTCCAGGATTATTAAACTACAGATTAGGGCAGAGGTAGGCAGGAGGAATCTACCATCACATCTAGTTCTGTAATTATCGCATGTGTTAATCCTGTCTCTTCCCTTAAGGCCCTAAAAAACTATCAATAATTACACTACAGTCTCTTACTATAAAATTAATGAAAGTAAAATATTTTGAATTAATGAGAGTATACATATAAAAGAAGCTTTAAGAAAAGAATTCTCCTTCACCTGGGCTCAAAAGGGCTTTGTGTATCTTGGAATAATTATCGCTTCTGCAATCGAGCAAATAGTAAAGAAGAATTTTATGAAACTTCAGTCCAAGATCAAGGGCTCTATTCAAAACTTACTGAAAATACCCCTTACATGGTTAGAGCAAATAATGGCCGTTAAAAGAAATATGTCACCCATTATAGTATATGTTTTTAATTGCATTCCCTACAGTCCCATTAAAGACTACTTACAGAAATTACAAAAATCCATCTTTAATTATCTATGGTTAAATAAACCTCCATAAGTTGCTCGTAACACGCTTAACGTACCCAGGGAGAAAGAAGTTGCAGGGTTCCCAAAATTGTGTCTATGTTATAAAGCTATTTTATTAGAGCCCATTAAATGTTGTTGGTCGAACACAGTTTTTGATAATTGGATTTTTATTGAGTCGACATATACCAAAATGTTTGGAATAAAAGATTTACTCATATACGCCATAATTGGCAATAGGAAAGATATATCACTTCTTGACTCAACACAAGATATGCTAGATGGGTGGACAGAATATAATAGAAAGATCAAATATCTGTGCGTAAAGTTTTCTGATTTGACATTTCTGACTCTACAATGTTATCTCCCGGACTTGAATGCTAGTTTATAGGTAAGGGCCGGAATCTCCTTGTCAGACATCCTACTTGATAATGGGAGATGTTGCTTTGAGGATGTTTCATTAAGGTTTAACCTGACTGTTTCAGAAAGTTCTTCCTATAATATAATTAAATCTTTCCAGTCAAAGGTCAGATTGAGAGATAAAATCTATCACACCGACCGGCCTTTGTAAAATTCATTAAACCCTTAGTGACGCAGCCTGAAAAGGCTCTAGTGACTGGGCATTTTTAGCAAATTTTCGTAAGTAAGGGCCATAATTTTTATTTTATAATATTTCTAGTTGCCCATAGCAACCAATCACAGCTCCCCTTTAAAATATTAATGAGCACTGGTAAAAAAGCTGAGCTGTGATTGGTTGCCATGGGCAACTAGAAATATTCTGACTTTCAGACAGATTGATAAATCTGCCCCATAGAGCTAGTTAAAGAGGTAATAAATGTTTAAATATTTGTAATTTATAGTACTTTTTTTTCATTTTCAAATTAACTCACAATAAACATTATTAATGAATTCCCTATTTTGTTTTGCTCGTTTTGGTATATAATGGGGCTTATTTACTAAGGGTCGCGGATCGCACTTTCGTCGGACTGTCATTTGCGCCGCTGGGACAGGTATTTAGCAGGGGATTGTGTTGCAGGTGATTGGATTTTGGTGCAGCTGAGCTGGCTTTTATGCAACAGAAATCAGGGGGCGGGTCGTCGGACGTTCCAAAGGATTGGGACTGAGCGCGGGTTTAACTTTTAATTTGTGTCGCAAGACAATGCGCTTACATGTACCAGGAAGAAGAAGGTGAGCTCCGGCAGACCTGAGCGGGGAAGCGTCACATTCAGGATATCGTGTGCACAATCTTAGTGAATCGCGGCAGAGTGCATGATTCTCAAAACAATGCACTTTGGATGAACTCCTTGGACGGGTAAGTAAATATGTAAAGTCTCGGGTTAACCGTCAAAACAGTGCAAACTGCACTCTACGTTTGCCTGTGTCAGTGACCGTTGCGCCAATTCAGGAATTTCTGGCGCTCTATGTTCTACATGAACTGGTGGCGCCCTCCTCACTGCCCCACAGAATGGCACCCCTTGCTTTGGTTCGCCTCTAACTACGGCACACCTTTCTGTCGGGAATTTTTCCGCATGTAATCTGGTTCGACCTAAGCACCGGAAGACCCCCTCATAGCAGAAATTTGGGGGTCGCGCATGAAGCATAATGCCAGTTGCAAGCCCACCCAACTGTTGCGTGCGCACAAATGTTAGCAGGCACTCTTCATTACCTTTGGTCACCCTTTATTCAGGGGATCCTGGGTTTGAGTAAATGTTTTTCTAGCATGACCAACCACGGTTTAACTTTTTCACAGTGTGGCCCGTAGAACCCATCTGGACAATCACAAACATGTCTCTCATACAATTAGCCTCAACCTTCCTGCATCCACCGGGACACTTGCTTGGAAACAACAAACAATAATATATAATATTTCGAAAATGATACAGGATACAGAGGGCATTAAACCAACACGCGTATGACCTGGCATCGTTGAATGTACATCAGTTCTTAAGTCTCTGTTTTGCAACAAATTTTGGACTAGTTTTTCTGGCGATTGTGCATCAAGCACAAGTCAGTGTCGTTTTATGTGTTCTTTACGTTTTTGATTATTTTGTGCTATTGGGCATTTTCTAGAGCATGATATTTTTTAACGAAAGATGTTCTGACTTAATGACCTCATATCACCTAGATTTTAAAAGCCAACAAAAATTGGGGAGCTAAAAAACGACATCTTATATCTAAATATAAAGAAAAAACAGCCTAACATTCTCAATGTGATAGAAGAACGATCACAAACGAACAGGCAATTGTTTGGTTTTAGCATGCCCAAAAGTTCCTAGAACTACAGTCCCATATTTTTCTAGCAAAGAAGATGAACGGTTGTGGCCATTAAACCACACCGCAACTGATCTGAGTGTTATTTGCTATCCAAAAAGAAAAAATGTATCATAAGAACTTGAAGAAATATACCAATAAAGTCAAATTCAAGTCAGAAATGGGCATGACATCAATCTAGTTCTACGTTAGCGACATCAAGGACATCTTACGACCAGTCAAGGATTGTAAACAAGAACAAGACATCTGGTGTGTTCCTCCCCTCTTGCAGGGTCTCACTCTTAGTTTGTGCCAGAGTGGGCACACACCACAGTTCAGTGGCGGTTATATAATCCATTATCCTGTTGTAATGTCTCTTTAAATTATTTGGAAATGAAACCAACATAAAAAATATTTGAGTTTGTGTAAATTAATTATACCGTATTATATAATTTCTAATCTAATGCCTCTATTGTGTTGTTTTAAAAGTGTATCTTCACTGTTGTCATGCACAAGAACTTCTGTCTTCCCTCGCGGGTTGGTGACACATAAGGATGTTTGGTGACTGCTTAGTTCATTAATTAATCCAGTCCCTGCTGCACTGAGGTGTTACGACTGCTAGATAACCTGAGCCGGCAACCAATCCCTCCTTTCAATTTTTTTGGGGGGGCCATCATGATGGAAGTGTAGGAGTTGGAGAAACTTACTGGGGATTTTTGGTCACACAGGTATTTGGATAACTGTCATGCGCTTTGTACCTTAGAACAGTAGTGGTACCACAGAAGAAGAATACAACTTGCCTACTGAAGAGTGTAGTTGTATATTTGCGTCTCCCGGACCCTATCTTTTTAATGGTATCAAATAAATGAATATATTTATTTATGAGCCAAATGGCACGCTAATTTTTCAACTCAGTTGTTCCCTTCTTATTTACTCCCGCCTGGTTTTGTTCCTTTCATCATCTCGATTCTCCTAAAAGAAAATCTATTCCATAGATTAATCATAGAAGCATTTTGTTTTGGATAACCATCTTTACACTAGATGTGTGGCAGTGTTTACCCTAGATTTTGGGCAGCCAACTGCCGTTCTTCTTCTGTTTTTTCTGCTGTACTTCTCGTCTTCTACATTCAGACTTTCAGGTTACTAGAACATAATATACAAATAAACTGAATCCTTGAGGCTTTCTCAACTGTACTTCTGGGATATGTTAAAGATAACAATAGTCTTTGGCATGTCTTGGTTTTATTTAACAACTGGTATTTGTTTACTTACCTTGTGACAGTTTTGAAAGAAGATGGCATTTTGCGGAGCTGCTGGAGAGATCACATGGCCTCGAATTTCATCCACCATTATATTCCCCTCAAATGTCTGCCACACATCCTTGAATTCCGAGACAAAAGGGAAATCCAACCTGGACAACTGAAAAACCATTTACAATGACACCCAACACACTATGTACCAAAATGAACAAGCAGAAATAATACAAATAACCTCTGAAAATCAAGGTACGTGAAGGATTGATGAGAAACTTACTTCTTTTATTTTTAATTGCCTTTCAAAAACATTTTATTGGTCTGCGCCACCTGATTTAAAGGAGCATATACAGTATTTACAACAGCAAAGAGCCAATCATAATTTGGAAAGCATGATTCTTCATTATTAAACCCCCAGATGGAGGAAAGATGTAGCATGCGATGAAATGGTGTCAGAAAAATCGTAGTGTGACGTGGGCTGGTAATTGGCCCTAGAGGTCAGACCCTCCACCAGCTTAGAAAGATAGGCTAATCAGTACCTCCACCAGAACAAATAACTTAAGGATCTGTTAACTATTCAAGCCCCAAAGTTAAGTCATTACGGTATTTCATAGGGTTAACATTCAGGAACAACCCTACCATTTGACTCAATCTTATGTCTGAATCAGACTAGGCTTATGAGTGGAAAGACTGCCATGGAACACTTACCTGCTTTGTCCTTTAAGACTGCATTATCTTTATTGTTCTGTTAAATGGGATATATTTCAGTGGTGTCTAATCGATTATGTGCTGCAATTTTAGTGAATCGTTTTGAATGTATAAAAATAAAATACAGCTCTTGGTGTTTGATGTTGTGTTGCAATATTCAATTATAGTTTTTCTATTGGCGAATATTTATGTGAACAAAACAAAATAATTAAGAACATGTAATTCTTTTATATGCATTAGAAGTTTTTGTTTGTCCGAGCATTGAACAGCTTAAAAATTATTTTTCGGTATTGCGCTTTTATGTTACATTTAGTCATGTCCCTGTCTAATCACTTTCTTTGAACATTTTTGTGAAGCGATATGATGAAACAATCTCATTTTTGCAAGTTTTCTTTTACCAAACAATTCACAATAGGGTCCATAATATTTCAGGTCATCTTATTAAACTTATTAAAATTTAAAAAAGCTACAAGTGGTTGTTTTTGGGGACTTTTCTTTATTTTATTCCATTAAATACATTTTTGCACTTATAATGTGAGTTCACATCTAGACGTAAAGAGTAACTGTAAGAGTGTTTTAATTTCATCAAATCATAGCTCTTGGGATGTAAAACACTTTGCCATTAATCTTATTACCAATATGCAGTAGTTTCACTTGCATATCTTCCTATAGACCGTACCTCTTGATGTAATGGCTCAGCCTCCCCTCCTAAGCTGATTAGCCTCGATGTTGTTTACACAAGTTTCCTGGTCGTTTTCTGGGTAGGAGAGGGTAGCTGATCTCCCTGCTCACAGGGGAAGAGGTCATGTTTCAGTGTGATGCAGACAGAGCTGGATTTGGTGCGATTGGCCTGCACAGATTATGATGTGGCAGATCCTCCTGTTGACTATCGATCCCTGTATCCCAGTCTGCTTGATTCTACAAAACTTCCGTCTGTCTCGTGCTGTTCCCCTGACTCCTTCCCCCACCCTTGTCTTGCAGATAATAGCTCTGTCCCAGAAATCTATGAACCCTTTACTGTTGACACAGCACGGCCTCTAACTTAAGGTAACTGGTCGACTCATCATTCTTTCCTTATTACCAGTTCCCTGGTCCTTCATGAGTGGAAGCTGCCAGCTGTCACCATATACTCCTGTATGTGCACTGTGCATGTTTATCTGGATTTACTTTGGGAAAGCTAAATGTATTTAATGCTAAATTTCTTTGAGAGAGAACAGAGGCTTCATGGGATACTGTGGAAGCTAGCGGGCCAATCCTGAGGCATAGACTGACAGATGCTCTAGTTCCGCCCCATTCACACTATAGTGAGAATGATTTGTTTTAAAATATTCAGAACAAAAATTCCTAGTACCTTGGGAAGAAAAAGGTACGAGCAGTCATCAATAGGCATCAGTACCAATCCATTGGTAAAATCCATATCGCTACGTGCTTTTTACATTACTGTTAAAAAGTAATTGTCCCTGCATACTTATGTAATACCACTCGAGTCCTCCTGCCGGAAAGCAGTGATCACACACATGTAACCCAGGGCCTCCAGGAGAGGATGGAAACCCCCAGTAGCTCCGGGGGTACCGATCGAGTGGGAGAAGACGGCACGACATCCCTATGGGTCAACAAGTCCATCTAGGTTCAATGTATATATACCAATGGCTGTCCGAAGCTGTTAAACAATTGGGACAGCCAATATAGATCTCTTTTGAAAGCTACTCATAGTTTATTGACAGTAAGTTAATTAGAACACACCGTGGATGCTTAAGTGACACATTAAACATAACACCCGCTTCTTTGTTTAACATTGCGGAAAGTCTAAAGACATTAGCCAATATCCAGGAAGAGATTGGGGACTTGCACAATCTGTTCGTCCTTGGGTAACCAATTCAAGAAAACTGAAGATGCCCTTGTTCATCTGTCAAACAATTTGCCACAATTTACAAACAATATGTACTAGTCCAGCCATATACCGCGTTTAGAAGGAGGAAGTTCTGTGTCCCAGAGATTAGTACATATTAACCCAAGAACAAAATCAAAACTTTGTGAAGATGCTGGCTGAAGCTGTAAGAGTGTTTTCATAATCCAATTATGACATGGGCTGAAAGGCCAGTCTAACCGTAAACTTCAGTGCTCACTGGACAATTGTTGAGGGAGCAGGGGGAAGGTGAGACAGGTACAAGTCTGTGTGCCTGGCCTCTAGATTAACTTGACCCTGTTTTTCAGCTGTGAATTGATGGTAGATTTAATTATTTGAAGTGGCCCTCCAAAAATCCTCATCTCATCCTTTTGAAATTTTGGGCAAAGCTCAAAAGGGAGTGTGGAGCCGGCGGCCTACACGAAGCAGCTTCGGTTTAAAGATATTAAAAGTGTTTAAACCACGATGCCGGTTGTTAGACCACTAACAAAATAAGCGCGTTATTTCCCATCTTAACACCGTACATTCTTTGGTAGGTTTCCTTTAAGGGCAAGGTACAAAATCAAAGAATGTCATGGTACATTTTTGACTGTGCACACAAGTAATAAAGTGCCTTTTATTATTATGGCATTTGCCAAATGTTAAGGGGTATTTCCAAGAATCAGCATCATTCATATAAAAATGGTCCTTAATATAAGCTATATGTAATTAGTTGTTATTTAAATTTTGCTCCCTTAGCAGGAAAATGCTGGTACAACCTGTAATGGAGAATTAAAATGTTACTCGCCTTTTAATCAGTCCGTTAATTTCCTCTGCAGCGGAGAAGACCAGGACAGATGAGGCCGCATGTCAAATGTCCACATCACATTCCTGCACCTCCTGCCTGGGCAAGTCATTGACCCACCATTATTTTGGGGCTGTAGCCGTGGTTTTCAGTGCAACCAGTATGGCCAGTGTTGTGGGGATGTCGATGATGGCAGTTTAAAAACACATCATTACTATGGTAATAGTACTGGGATCAGAGCAAAAGATTGAAGAGAGTTACTGAGAACTAAAGGATCATGGACTCGTAGTTTCTCAGTAGCGGCCATCTGGTGAGAACTCTGCAACTTTAGAGAGGCCATAAAATTTTGTGCTCATAAAATCAAACTATTAAAGGGAACCGGTCCGCCACATTTTTCACAAATACAGGCAGTGACAGGTTCCCATAGACACCTTTCTTTTAGCTAAATATTATCCCTGAGATTCCCATATATTCCAACTTATATTTAAACTGGTATCTAGCATGGCTACAGTGAGTCGAGGTAGGCGTGGCCTCCTGTGGCTGAGTCCAGCAGCTTCTCTCATCCTATCTCTGTATGTTGGCTACAATGTCATGTACCAGGGTGACATCATCACAGGTCCTATAGCTTTTGTAGCAATTAGAAACTGTACACAAAGCATTATTTCATGAAATCACAGCATAATTTATCACTTGAAATCACAGCAGCCTGCACGAGAGGAGTAGAAGTCCTGAAGCTGCACTGATGTGATGTGTTTTATTTGGTCATATACACTCACCGGCACTTATTAGGCACATCCATGCTAGTAACGGTTGGACCCCCTTTTGCCTTCAGACTGCTCAATTCCTCCGTGGCATGATCAACAAGGGCGGAAGCATTCCGCAGAAGATTTTGGTCCATTTGACAGTGTGGCATCACACAGTTCCTGCAGATTTTTCGTGCTTCACATCCATGATGCGAATCTTCCGTTCCCCCACATCCCAAAGATGCTCTATTGAATTGAGATCTGGTGACTGTGGAGCCATTTGATTACAGTGAACTTGTCATTTTCAAGAAACCAGTCTGAGATGATTCCAGCTTTATGACATGGCCATTATCCTGCTGAAAGTAGCCATCAGATGTTGGGTACAGGTGGTCATAAAGGATGGACATGGTCAGCAACAATACTCAGGTAGGCTGTGGCGTTGCAACGACTCAATTGGTACCAAGGGGCCCAGAGTGCCAAGAAAATATTCCCCAACCATACACCACATCCCAGCCTGAACCGTTGATACAAGGCAGGATGGATCCATCTTTCATGTTGTTTGACGCCAAATTCTACCCTACCATCCAATGTCGCAGCAGAAATCGAGACTCATCAGACCAGCAACTTTTTTTTCCAATCTTCTCTGTCCAATTTCGATGACTTGTGCAAATTGTGCCTCAGTTTCCTGTTCTTAGCTGAAAGGAGTGGCACCCGGTGTGGTCTTCTGCTGCTGTAGCCCATCTGCCTCAAAGTTCGACAACGTGTGGTTCAGAGATGCTCTCTTCTGCCTACCTTGGTTGTATACGGTGGCGATTTGAGTCACTGTTTGCCTTCTATCAGCCTCGAACCAGTCTGCCCATTCCCTCTGACCTCTGGCATCAACAAGGCTTTCCGCCCACAGAACTGCCGCTCACTGGATGTTTTTTCTTTTCGGACCATTCTCTGTAAACCTAGAGTGGTTGTGCGTGAAAATCACTAGATCAGCAGTTTCTGAAATACTCAGTCACACCCTTCTGGCACCAAACCATGCCACTTAAAGGCACTCAAATCACCTTTCTTCCCATACTGATGCTCGTTTTGAACTGCAGGAGATTGTTTGACCATGTCTACATGCCTAAATGCACTGAGTTGCCGCCATGATTGGCTGATAGAATTAAGTGTTAACGAGCAGTTGACAGGTGTACCTAATAAAGGGCCGGTGAGTGTATGTATGTATATGTATAGTTGCTATATAAAGCTTAAGGCCCTTTGATGATGTCACCCGGTCACATGACATTAGCCACGCCCCCGCCTCACTCCAAAGATGCATCGATACAAGGAATGATTATAACTCTATTTTACGAGTATCTGAGGGAACTACTTTTAGCTAAAGCAGGATGTCAGATAGTTATAGAGCTCTATAGGAACCTGCCACTACCTCATTTGTGAAATATGTGGCGACGGTTCCCTTTAAGCTCCATTTTGTGACTAATGACATTGAGTTTTGTTATACTCATTATTTAAGCATTGTGGTTTTGTATGTATCAACGTTCTATTCCTGGAATACTTTTAGTAATCCTAATTGACCTAAAACAGGAAAGGTTTTTCTGATTTTATGTCAGATAGTGAGAACAAAATCCATACGTGTCTTTTATATAGTATTGTAGACTTCTACATTTAGGCAGCATATCTATATGTCATATACTCACATGTTGTGTAATGATTACAAAATATATATGTAAAGAAAATCCTTAGGATAGTTACTTCCGAAAACCCATACCTGTGCTGAGTTTCATACTCCCTTACACTCATTCATGTCCTATTTAAATACACATAGTTTAAACCTAATCCTGTTTGTTGAGATATAAATAGCAAATCTTATAGACTGTATTGGGCCCACACATAGCTTAAAGACATGGCACAATATACTGTAAATGATGGTAAGCACACAGCATACACTTACATGCTGCCATCTTGAGACTCAAATGCTAATTGCATGTTATGTTTATGGATAAAAATACAAGTAACAAGCAAAAATATATGAAATATTACACCAAGAATTTAGACTGGAAACTAATCCTAAAATATGCAAAGTGTTATTTGATTAAACATATTATAAAATAGAATGATAATAAAACTTTGGAAACAGACAAATTCCACAGCTGTACAGAGTGCAGAGGACTGGAGATTATACATTATCCCAGCCGTACGACAGGCAACATGCAGGCCCATTTCCACAGGCTGCACAAGTTTATATGTGCATGAGCCATTGCTAGAATAGGATTCCTGCCTTAGGCCTCATGCACACGACAATGGGGAGATTATTAATCTGTCTACGATAGAATTCTGTCATATTTTGCACTAAAAGGTGTCTGCACCATTTATAAAGGTTTTTAGACAGTTTTCTGGCTGTCCTATGGCTAGAGTGACAAAGGTCAGGTCTGTGAACAGGGGCGTGGCTTCACACCAAAAAGGTCCGTGCACCAAAAATACACCTGACCAGACACAATTTTGTCCTAACATGGCTGCCTGGAGCTGTTGTATCTCTCCTATACATACACGGCTGCAGGGGACACCACACCAGGAAGCACATGGAGGACCATTACATCATTATGCCTCACACCATTATACAGCTGTCAGTCAGCACTGCGGGTGTGGCTGTGCCTCCCACTCATGAATAAGTGGACAGCTGTAATATGATAATGACTCAATGACTTTTCACACGTCATTTGCATACAGCTTTAGGACCCCTTTGCTTAGGTTTACAGGCATTTAGAGGACAATGAAGGGGTAGGACAATGCTTTCTTCCTTCTATCCACAGGGTTTTAGTCCACAGTACACAATGCGGCCACTGCCTATATAACTGAAAACAAAGTTAGCAATGCCCATCTGCATTTTACTGCATTGCTAATGCTATGAAAATTACAGTGCAATGTGCCGGGAGACATTCATGCTGCACTTTGACCAGGATGTGTGCATCCTGTCCCAGTCCCAGCTTGGTCTCAGACTGAAGACCAAAAGTGGTGCACTGTAGAGGTAATTACAGGAGGAGGGGACAGAGGGACCAAGGTAGGTATGACTGAGTTGTGAAAGGAGGACAGAGCGCTGACGAGGAGGACATGCCTAAGATGAGGTATGGGGGTGGGGGGGTGGGACAGGAGCCTGAAGGAGTACAAAAGGAGTTTGGTGGAGACAGGTTCTGGAGAGGGACGAGACGAGGAGCAATTAGTCTAGAGGAGACGGGGGAGTTCTGGAAGAGGAGGACAGAGGGTCTAAAGAGAGGTGACAACAGGTTATGGAGGAGGAGGACAAGTGCACTTGTGCACTTTGTCATCTCAAATTGTGTGCACTTCGAACAGAATTGTGGCCAAATTCCGACTAAGCACTAAAGCCCCTTTTGGTGCACATTTTTTCTCTTTTGTCGGAAACAGTGCAGCCACACAGAAAACTCCCCAGGACTCTTGTATAATGTGCAAGCAGTTTGCACCTTCTTTCTAGGCAACGTCGACAGAAAACTGGTGAAGCACTTAATAATGGGCCCATTGTTTATCACAATTTGCTATTTACTAACACAAAATAATTACCATAATTTTTAAAACACTTTAAGTAAAGTACAGGAATTGTTCTGTGAAAAAGTAATACCACAAGACAAAATATACTACCCTGAAGCCTTATGTGGAATGTGCCCAGTAGTGGAATATTACAGTGGGGTCTGTCATAATTGCTTTATCCAAAGAGCGAGTGACAGGAACTCATAAAAATTCTGCCTGTAACACATAAGGAGTATAAGATAAGATAAAGTATATATAATACCTTGGCATAATGTACTGGAGATGTATGTGCTGGCAGTATTGTATTGAAAGTGCCATATAAGTACAGATGTGGCCCTCCATAGGTTGCATCTGACACACCAATGCAATGACCCTGGTCAAGGAAGAAACTTGTTGTCTGGACCTTTCTTTGAAAACTTTTAAGCACAAAGGACATCATGCCAACCCCAATTCACCCCCACCCCCAACCAAACCCACAAAGCATGGATAATACATGAGTTAGCACTGGATAGTTACAATGTTCCTAAGGGTGCTCTGGAGAACTTGCAAAAGTAAATGTTAAAAATGGATACTCTCACCCACATTAGAGTAACAAATGACTCAGCACTGTATGTATCACACATTCCAAATTCAGCAATTATAGCTCCAAACCACTGATACCAATATCCCGATTTCAGTATAGTTAATAAAAATATTACAATTTTTTACTCTGGCAACATAATCAAAACACCTGCTGTGACTATAATTGACAACATTACATGATCTCAATCCATATGCAAAAACAACTACATAAATCTTTTTTATGGTTCAAACGTAAAATGCTAAAATGTATTACAAATGCAAAATGTTACCCCAAACAACACATTAAAGTAGTTCTGTTTTCTAATATCATGCTATGACCAGGAGAGCACATGTTTCCCACAGGTACAAGAATCCAAAATGAATAATATATCTTTAAGTGATATACTCAGCTACAGTGTTATTCCTGTTACTTGTATTACTCTGTCACACATCTTCCTGTCACAAATTGACAGCATGAGCAAAGTTTTGGTTAAAGGAAACCTACCGTGAGCAATCTACCATAAGAAATAGGTCTGATTGTGGATTCTTCCTGCCTCTGCTCTACCCTAATCTGTAATTTAATAATCCTGTATTCTATTTAACCTTGTTAAACACTTAAGTAATAGGTAAATTAGCTGTAGAGGCTACTGGGGTGTGGAGTTGCTGTAGCTCCCACTGCCCAGCCAGCACATGCCCAATAGCCTCTTCAGTTAATTTACATATTATTCAAATAAATTTTTACAATTTAGGTTAGGTTCCCAGGATTATTAAACTACAGATTAGGGCAGAGGTAGGCAGAGGAATCTACCATCACATCTAGTTCTGTAATTATCGGCAGTGTTAGTTATCCTGTCTCTTCCCTTAAGGCCCTAAAAAATATCAATAATTACACTACAGTCTCTTACTATAAAATTAATGAAGTAAAATATTTGAATTAATGAGAGTTACATATAAAGAAGCTTTAAGAAAAGATTCTCCTTCACCTGGGCTCAAAAGGCTTTGTGTATCTTGGAATATTATCGCTTCTGCAATCGAGCAAATAGTAAAGAAGAATTTTATGAAACTTCAGTCCAAGATCAAGGGCTCTATTCAAACTTACTGAAAATACCCCTTACATGGTTAGAGCAATAATGGCGTTAAAATAAATATGTCACCCTTAAGACCTTATATAACTCGAGTATAGCCTAGTTTTTTCAGCACAAAAAGTGCGAAAAAACCCAACCGCTTATACTCGAGTCAAAAAAAATTATATATCTAAACTTCACCTTTCCGGTGACCTGTATATCTCTCTTGTGATCTGTCCGGTCAGGCGGCGGCAGGCTATATCACTGGGCAGGGTCTGGCAGGCTTAATACCTGGGGCAGGTCTGGCAGGCTATATACACTGGGCAGGCACTGGCGGCTATATACACCTGGGCAGGGGCGCAGTGCTATCTACCCTGGGGGCAGTGGCTGGAGGCTATCACACTGGGCAGGGCTGCGGCTATATACACGGGCAGGGGCTGCTGGCTATTACACTGGGGCAGGGCTGGCTGGCTATATACACTGGGGCAGGCTGCTGGCTTATATACACTAGGGCAGGCTGGGTGTCTATATACTGTGGAGGAGCTGTCAATGCTTCCCACCCTCGGCTTAACTTCGAGTCAATGGTTTTCCTTATTTGTGGTAAATTAGGGGCCCGGATTATCATCGGGTCGGCTAATACTCGAGTATATACGGTATATGTTTTTGAATGCTTCCTATTCCGATTAAAGCTACTTACAGAAATTAAAAAAATCCATCTTTATTATCTTATGTTAAATAAACCTCCATAAGTTGCTCGTAAACGCTTAACGTACCCAGGGAGAAAGAGTTGCAGGGTTCCCAAATTGTGTCTATGTTATAAAGCTTTTTTATTAGAGCCCATTAATGTTGTTGGTCGAACACATTTTTTTGATATTGGATTTTTATTGATCGACATATACCAAAATGTTTGGAATAAAGATTTACTATACGCCATAATTGGCATAGGAAAGATCATCACTTCTTGACTCACACAAGTATGCTAGATGGGTGGACAGAATATACATAGAAAGATCATATCTGTGGAAAGTTTTCTGATTTGACATTTCTGACTCCAAACTTTTATCTCCCGGACTTGAATGCTGTTTTAGGTGGGCCCGAATCTCCTGTCAGACATCCTACTTGAATAAGTGGGAGATGTTGCTTTGAGGATGTTCTTTAAGGTTTAACCTGACTGTTTCAGAAGTTCTTCCTATATATATTAAATCTTTCCAGTCAAAGGTCAGATGGTTGAGAGATAAAGTGTTCACAACTGACCGACCTTTGTAAATTCCTTAAACCCTTAGTGACACGCCTGAAAAGGCTTTAGTGACTTGGCATTTTTAGCATTTTTCGTAGTAAGGGCCATAATTTTTTTTTGAATGCTACCATTCAAATTTATCAGTGTTTTTTTCAGACACATAGGGGCAGATTTCAAATCGTCTTGAAAGTCAGACTATTTCTAGTTGCCATAGCACACCAATCACAGCTCCCCTTTAATATTAATGAGCACTGGTAAAAAGCTGGAGCTGTGATGGTTGCCATGGGCAACTAGAAATAATTCTGACTTTCAGACAGATTGTAAATCTGCCCCATAGAGCTAGTTGAAAGAGGTAAAAATGTTAAATATTTGTAATTTATAGTACTTTTTTCTTTTACAAATTAACTCCAATAAACATTATTAATGAATTCCCTATTTTGTTTGCTCGTTTTGGTATATAATGGGGCTTATGTACTAAGGTCGCGGATCGCACTTTCGTCGGACTGTCATTTGCGCCCGCTGGACAGGTATTTAGCAGGATTGTGTGCAGGTGATTGGATGTTGGTGCAGCTGAGCTGGGCTTTTATGCAACAGAACTCAGGGGCGGGTTCGTCGTACATCCAACAGATTGGGACTGAGCGCGGGTTTATTCATTTCAATTTGTGTTTGCAGACAATGGGCAGATTTATCAAGCTGTCTGAGTCAGAATATTTCTAGTTGCCCATGGCACCAATCACATCTCCCCTTTAAAATATTCATGAGCCCTGGTAAAATGAAAGCTGAGCTGTGATTGGTTGCCATGGGCAACTAGAAATATTCTGACTTTCAGACAGCTTGATAAATCTGCCCCAATGCGCTTACATGCACCAGGAAGAAGAAGGTGAACTCTGGCAGACCTGAGCGGGGAAGCGTCTCGGGCAAACGGGGCGACTATGGCGATGCTTTTTGTAGTATTTTTTTCCATAATATGGGGAAATGTCATTGTATTTTTATGAATATTTACCATATTAATATTTATTTGTGTGTGTGTTTTTTACTTTATATGTCCCCTTTTCACTTTTTCTAAACTTTACTTTTTTTTTTTTTACAAGTTTTCCCCTGTAACTGAAGCATGTATAAGAACCTCAGTTACAGGAGAAATGACCAACTGTGACTGGGGATTTTGATCAGAGTTGGAGCTAATTAGACCCAGCAGCTCTGTTTAACCCCTTTAGACCTGGCAGTCACGCACTCACCAAGAAGGGTGCTAATCCACGTGCCTGGCCTCCTGCAGCTGAAGAGGCCTTCCTTAGGTTGAAGTCCGCTTTTGCCTCGACTCTCGTGCTCACGAGGCCTGACACGGACAAACCCTTTCATCTTGAGGTGGATGAGCGGTGCTCACCCAGAAAGGGCCTAAGGGCCGAACTCTCACATGCGGCTTCTTTTCAGACTTTTTCTCCCACAGAGAGAAATTCTTCGATTGGTGACAGTGAACTGTTAGCCATCAAACTTGCTCTGGAAGAATGGCGGTATCTACTGCAGGGAGCTCTCCATCCTGTTAGTGTGTACACAAACCACAAGGGCTTACTGTACCTCCAGACCGTCCAGCGCCTGAATCCCATGCAAGCCCGTTGGTCATTGTTTTTCTCTCGCTTCAACCTGTTGATTAATTTCCGTCCTGCAGACAAGAATGTCAAGACTGATGCACTGTCCCGTGCTTCGGATGTTGTTGGAGAAGCACCAGCTCCTCGGCACATCATTTCTTATGACCAGCTTGTTGTTGCAGCTCCAGGTGGATCTTCGGCAGCTACCTCCCAGTAAGACGTATGTTAGACCAGCTCTTCGGAAGAGGATTCTGTCTTGGGGACATTCTTCATGTATAACTGGGCACCCAGGGGTGCAACGTTCTGTGGCCCTCATCTCCCGCTACTACTGGTGGCCAGACTTGGTCAAAGATGTTCGGGAGTTTGTGGTATCCTGCTCCTTCCGTGCCCAGCAACAAAGCCTCTCGTCTCAAACTGGCTGGACTGGTTTGATGGAACGGTTTTCCAAAATGTCCCATTTTCTTCCATCTTCTCCACAGCTTGCCAGTTTGTTCTTCAAACATATCTTCCGGCTGCATGGTCTTACGCTACACATCATGTCCGACCTAAGAGTCCAGTTTGTGTTTTGGCGTTCCTTGTGTAACCAGCTGGAAGTCAACCTTGACTTTTCTTCTGCCTACCACCCTCAGTCGAATGGCCAAGTGGAAAGGGTGAACCAGACTTTGGGCTTTTACCTCTGCCACTTTGTCTCGTCAAGATAACTGGGCTGATCTGCTACCATGGGCTAAGTTCTCCTCCAATTCCCTGGACTCTGGATCTACTGGCTTGGCTCCATTCTTTGTGGTCTATGGATGAATCCTTCGTCGTCCTCTTCCGCTGTCTACTCCCTCTGATGTCCCTGCAGCAGAGGATCCGCCAGTCCCTTCTCCGAGCCACAGACCGCACCAAAACCCAGGCTGATAAGAAACATCGAGCTCTTCCTGTCTCCTCTCCGGTTGACAAGGTGTGGTTATCCTCCAGATACGTCCGGCTGAAGATATCCAGCTACAAACTTGGTCCCTGGTTCCTTAGTCCCTTTGAGGTAATCAAGCGCATCAATCAAGTGGCCTACAAGCTCCGCCTTCCTCCATTCCCCAATCCGGAGTGTCCGACAAGAATGAACTCTGCTGCGATACACAAAGTTCGTGCGCTCGATTTCCTGTATGTGTCGCTTCCCCGATCAGGTCCGCCTGAGTTCACCTTCTTCCTCCCGGTGTATGTAAGTGCTTGATCTTGCGACACAAATTTAAAGTTAAATCCAGGGGTTTGTCCGAATAAGTCTTATCATCTGAGGGCCCACCCACCGATTTGTGTCGCATGAAAGCCCTTGCGTTTGCGGCGAAATCCAATCGCATGTGACACAATGCCCTTTTAAATCAATGTCCCGGCTGGAAAAGTCGGAAACCCGACGAAAATGCGGCCATGGGACCCTTAGTAAATAAGCATAGCAGCTGATAGTTGTACTATACTTTATACATTGTGCGGCACAATATTGGCTATTTGTTATTATAACAACCATATATATGGCCACTTTTTTCTAGACTTTTTTTCCCTAGATATGTTAGAACTGGTATTATCTAGGAGAACTGAAAGGGGTATTCCCATTTCAGAATATTAATGTTATTGTTTGGATTATAAAAAGTTATACAATTTTCCAATATTTCCGAATATTTCCGATTTGCGCTGATTTTCCCTGTATTGCCCCGGGATTTTGGCGCACGCGATCTGATTTTGGCGCATCCTCGCCGGCATGCACGCGACGGAAATTGGGGGGCCTGGCCGAACGAAAACCCGACGGATTCAGAAAAACTGCCGCATTAAAAAAAAAAAATGTGCGAAACTTGCACTTACCTTCACCAGGTATAGGCCGGTGAATTTCAGGGCATTCCAGCGGGCCTCGGAGCGCTGCTAAAGGTGAGTGAATTTTATTATTTTCAACTATTGCAGATATTAAAGGGGCCCCTAGAAGAAAATATATTAAAATGGGCACTAGAGGACTACACTCACCGACCACTTTATTAGGTACACCTGTCCAACTGCTCGTTAACACTTAATTTTCAATCCAATAGAGCATCTTTGGGATGTGGTGGAACGGGAAATTCGCATCATGGATGTGCAGCCGACAAATCTGCGGCAACTGTGTGATGCCATGTCAATATGGACCAAAATCTCTGAGGAATGCTTCCAGCACCTTGTTGAATCTATGCCACGAAGAATTGAGGCAGTTCTGAAGGCAACCCGTTGCTAGCATGGTGTACCTAATAAAGTGGTCGGTGAGTGTATATGTAATAAGGGTGGGGGGTATACAGGATAAGAGTAGTAGTAGTGTGCCCATATATACAGGAAAGGAGTAGTAGTACTGACCTGTACCCATATATACAGGATAGGAGTAGTAGTAGTAGTGTGCTGTGCCCATATATACAGGATAGGAGTAGTAGTAGTGTGCCCATATACAGGATAGGAGTAGTAGTAGTGTGCTGTGCCCATATATACAGGATAGGAGTCGCAGTACTGTCCTGTGCCCATATATACAGGAAAGGAGTAGTATTACTGAGCTGTGCCAATATATACAGGATAGGAGTAGTAGTAGTGTGCCCATATATACAGGATAGGAGTAGTATTACTGAGCTGTACCCATATATACAGGATAGGAGTAGTAGTAGTGTGCCCATATATGCAGGATAGGAGTAGTAGTAGTGTGCTGTGCCCA
>CM033644.1:138403194-138481654 GCA_019512145.1 Engystomops pustulosus
TAGTAGTACTGTGCTGTGCCCATATATACAGGATAGGAGTAGTAGTACTGTGCTGTGCCATATATACAGGATAGGAGTAGTAGTACTGTGCTGTGCCGATATATACAGGATAGGAGTAGTAGTACTGTGCTGTCCCAATTGAATACTGAATATAAGTATTTATTAGGACTTTGACATAAAATATTTGATAAGAGGAGCAGTAAATATTAGAAGAATAAGTAGAGCATTATATAAAACATAATAAATACGTAGGAGCACTATAAGACTATAGATGAAATTATATATTATGTAATTAATTAAAGGGAATGATGTCCAATTTAATTCATTAGGTGTATCATATGATTTACTCAGGGGTGTGCATGTAATATACTGAGTAGTCGCAATGTACTATTTGATTTATGGAGAGCACAGTATGGTTTTTGTTATGGGGGTATGTTTTGTATGTATGTATATATTTGTGGGGGGCACAGCATGGTCAGTTGTGTTGTGAGTGGTAAATATTATTTAGGAGCACAGAGTAGGACATTGTTATCCAGGTGACATTATGCTGTAGTGACAGTGATATTTTTAGTTGCACAGTGTGGAGATGTGCCTGGTAACTGTAGTTATTGACTATCTAAACTATTTCTATAATGTCAGTGCCCTGTCTTCTTATGTGCTGCAGAGAACATACGGAGAAGGTGAAGTGTTATAGTTAGTTATTCTTATTGGTAAGTTAGTGCTAAACACAATGCAGCGGCTGTGAACTCCTGGGAAATAACGAATATTTCTAGGCAGCGGTACGGAGGGCCCCAAAATCAATTTCTCTAGTGGGCCCCAGGCACCCCAGTCCGACCCTGTGTACAAGGATAGAGCATTTATACATCCCCACACATGCAGTGTAAAGGGGCCTTACTTCTTCAGACATTGTGCCCACATGAAAAAAAGAAGCTTAGTACAGAGCTCCACACCTTAACTTCTGTATTATACTCTCCTCCTTGACTTTATACAGCCAATTTACATCTCACTTGAAAGTTGATTTTCTGGATGATGCCACCACACTGGACCATGAAAGAAACAAAAACTATAAAGTGTACCGCTGCCTGACAATATACTAACAGTGGTTTATTAGATCAATTGCTGATGACAGGTTCCCTTTAAGAGCAGCACAGACTGTAGACTGCTGCTAGCTACTGAACGGTGTAATTATATCTTCTCTGAAGGAGAGTAGATATAATTACAGAAACTTTCAGACAATCCAACACAGTAGCAGTCGGTAAGTTTGATGGGATGCGGTTGAGGCTGTCAGGCAGTATGAGCACCTGGGTCCAGGGTTCAGGTGTGGTTGGCCAATCACAGCTATGGCTAGTAGCTAAGGTCGTATTATGTATTAATATGATTATATTTCAATGTATTCATATTTTCCCTGCTTAATTATTACAGCAAAATCCTTAAGAGTTTGGAGCGAAGCAGAATATCCTACTGGTAAGGCCCTCCATCATTAGCTGGTATTAACAGAGGAAATGGTTTAATGGTTTTAGCAGCATAAGTAACAATAAAGTAGACACTAGTTTCTATGGATGTAGCTGCTATAGAGTCTACATTTAGGCTTTTAGTGAGGAGGTGGATCAAAACTAGACAGATAATCCTTAAAACATATGTTTAAAAGTGAAATACATAGGTAACATTATCTGTGCCTGTTGTGTGCTTTATATAATTTTTTTCATATATTGGGATTATAATATATATATTAAACTTAGCTTTACTACCATTCTACAATAATTGTGTTTTAGATATTGAGATGAGAGAGTTTTTTGCTACAAACTGAATGTCTACTACAAATACAACTTAAAACATATAAGAATGTTGTAGATGACAGACAATCTTTAACTACATATAGGGGCCAATAAATGGTGAGTCAAGTATCAGAAAATATTAACAAAGACATTCTAAACTTATAACTATGCCATCAGAGCATATCAAATGATTTGTTATTTAAGAACCTAGAACAGGATTAAGCATGTTAGAGCAGAAGTAAATGATTGTAGTAGTTACAGTCTCCTTAATAAATGTTGAATTTCTCTAATAAATCAATGAATTTCTCTCATTCTACATGTCCTGGGTAGGTAACAGAGTTATCTGTATGACATTAATGATATCTAGTGCACTGCTGTGAAGAAGTGAGGTTGTGTACGAAATAGTTATCCTATGTAAACTACTATGGAAACCAGATGCAGCTTACAAGGTGCCTTGCATCTCAACTCTAAGCACTAAAGCCTTTTTTGGCCAACGTATGAGTGGTTTACTGTTGTTTTCTATCAGATAGAACAGATGGCATGCACATGCTTGCTGGACTAAATGAAGTGGGATTTCAGCAGCATTGTGCTTTGATCCCTGGTGGCATGTCTACAACACCGAGATGCAAAATACCACAGAAGAACAGGATCTCAATATTAAAGGCTGGGAGCCACGCTCTTGATATGTGAACCCCTTTAAGTCCAAAAAAAAAACGCTATGCCCACAGAATGTAAATATATTGACATTCCATTTTGGAAGTTCTGCTTTAGAGGTCAGGAAACAACGTATTTCTTCTGTTTGGTGACATGCAGCACTGTAAAGGTATATGTCCCTTGAGTATAGTATACTGCTTCTGGTTGGAGACACTCGTAATTCTTACTAGGAAAGAATCTGAACTACTGATATTAGGCAGTAATGTAAATATTATAGAAAAAATGGTATTTTGCTTAGTGAATGATCCATTGATCCATATTCACAGAACTGGTAGGATTCCACAAATATTTATGCAGGCACGAAGCATCTTTTCATTTACGGAATGACAAGGGGGCTTATTCCTGGGGCAAATTTATAGAAGCACTACTGAACTTCTGCATTTCTTCACATATTACATTACATTGCCGATCTTGCTACAATATCAGGGATAGTTTACCAACTAGGTCACCCCTGCCGCTTTGATGGAGGCCTTGTTTTGGATGAACTTGAAAGAAAGGTTAAACACACATTTTTGTTTCTCTTTCAAGTTACTATGTGTGACATATTTACAGTCAGTTTTGTGTTTGAGCAGCTGGGAGTCTGGGGCAGCTGCATGGGGACTCAAATTGCCTTCTGAAATATTAAATGGCACAACAAGATCAGAACATTGCCAAAACTCTGCCAGCCACATGACCTTTCTGAACACATGAGTGATGCTGCAAATCTTTGTTCACTGGCACAGAAATGTAGTCATATAAACTTTTCAGTTGTAACGGTTACCACATAATAACAGTGGAAATAATAAATAATAAAATATTCTAATAGAGTCTGAAGGTTATGCATGCAACTATATTAAAATATATCCATATGCCTCTTTCATGCAGAAGAAAAAATTTTAAAAAATTTAATCCGAGATGGCCACACAATTTAGAGATAAACTACTATTTTCAAGCTCAAATACAGGTAAATCTAGAAACAGGTCACATTCAATCCCTTGTCTATTCTAGTTTTCAGCCAGTTTAATATCATCATTCCAGACATACCTGTCCAGTAGCTTTCCATGTAAAGTTCATTGCCTGAATATTGACAGGAATAGCTGGCATCCTCTGCTGGGCTTTTCTAAAATCATGAGTGAATGGTGCCATTTTCCCCTCTGACACAATCAAAATATCTTCTTCAAAGCCTGAGAATAAATGTTACGATGATGAGAAGACAGGTACATACAGGTTGCGTTCTTTCTCACCATGCATTCTGTAGGGCATAGTGCACTACAATACCAGTGACTTGGAAATAGCCTGAAATGTAAATTCTTGAGAATTCCTAGCTAAAGGTGGCTACCTATTAACACTCTTGCTTGGTGAGCATCAATCCACATGTACAAGCTGTCTTCTTGCTGCTGGGTAGCCCCTGCTTGTGCACACACACAGAAGAGAATGCTCCATAGCTGGAGTGTGAAGCAGCAGAGTGCTGTTAGGGCCATGCTGCTTTGAGAGATGCTAGTGTTTGGCTGTCCACTTCTCACCTCCCTCTGTCCTGGGCTCTTATACTGATTCTATTTACTTTGCCCCTGTGCTGCTGGCTGCTCTGATCTCACACAGGGGGCTGGCTTCTGGCAGCTTGGAGTCAATGAAGTAGTAAAGGAGGGAGAATTGAGTGTGACATGGGGGAGGTGCCCGGTTGCAAGCTGCCAGATCACCACAAGGGAGCGCCACACAACTGTGTAGAAGTTTATGAAAGAAATCAAATTACACAAATCAGAACAACGGAAATGTGGAATAAACTTAGCAGGGAGCTGTTCTTTATTTACATAAAACAAAATACCTCCCTTTTTAGATCAAATACTGCCCTTTAATCTATGCAGAATCTGTACGGCAGTTTTATACAGTATGCCCAAAAAGTATTGTGTTAACTGTGTTAATGGCAGAATACTGGTTGTAATAAACAGATGCTTGTTTTTTGAGGACAGACACTTAAAAGGTTTTTGGTATATATGGATCATATATAAACAAGACGGGCTACCAAACTTTATAATAATTAATAATTATTTAACCTATATTAATTAAAAGAGAGACCGCTGAGATAGTGTCCTGCTGTACTCTGTATAGATAAGGAGGGCTATTGAACTTTATTTAGTCTATTTAGTTTATTCTAACGTAAAATACATGCGGTGAGGTCAGAAGTGACGGTTTAGATATAGATATTTGCTTCGGGAACCACTAGTGTCTTGTTAAGCTAATGTTCCTCAGTGCTACCTTTAAAAAGGCAGCTCCCTCTAAATCCTTGTCTGACTTTCAAGAAGCCTACAGAAAATTCACTGTTCTTAGTGAAATGGAATATTTATTGGAAAATTCACTGCAAACATCCAGAACAGTGATGTTTTGGTCATATAGATGACTTTCATCAGACTCAGTTTGCAATAGTGTAACAGGGAATGATCGCAAATAGCAGTGGATGGCTCTGTATCAGGAATGGGGGAGCATTCCGCATGAGAGAGAATAACTTCTGTAAGTTTTTTGTGAGTTACAATTTTCTGCAATTTAAAGGAAACCTACCATCCTGTTTTAAGAGCGCAGCTTGGTGTAGCAGCGCACCCTAGTCTGCGTAGCTGTAGCTACTGCAAGGGCACGCAGCTACACCAAGCTGTGCTCTAAGTAAAAAATGGTAGGAGCGATAAAGAGAGGCTACGTGTGCATGAAGTAGCCCTGGATCCTGCTCCAAGATGGCTGACATCTCCCATGATACTACAGTTCTCTGTAACTCCCTCTTATGCTCTGCTCACAGTGATGAAGTAACAGACTGTCCTCCTCTGTAATAGTAATTATTTGTGTATCTGCCACCACTGCCCCTTGTCCCACTGAGATGGGTCTCACAACTACACTAGCCATACAGGATGCACTGCAATCAACCGACTGCAAATAAACATAGTGATAAAAACATGATCTGCCCAGACAGGTGCAGGACATGTGATGTGGACATGTGACCAGTGTCCATCTTCTGTCCTGTGTGTTCTCCACAGGGACAAAGTCACAGGATGACAGGCGACTGAAGGGCCAGTAGCATTTTAATTCTTCATTATAGTGTATGTCTTATCACCCTGGCCAGGCTGCTCCAGCCTCCAACCACACTGCCTGCACTCTCCATCCAGGAATGTGCCAGATCCTTAGTGATGTAATTTGGACTCTGTAATGCTCCAGCTGTCTTCTTGACATCTTGGTGTATTCTCCAGACCTCAGTCACATGTACGTCAAGTTCTTGGCCAGCTACGGGCTAACCATCTCTTCAACCAAGCTTGAAAAATGTCAGTTTTACCAACAGAGCCTTCCTTTCCTCGGCTACATTATCTCCGACAAAGGTCTCCAGATGGATCCAGCCAAACTGTGTGCGGTTCTTCAGTGGCCACGCACAGAAGGTCTACGAGCCCTACAAAGGTTCCTGGGTTATGCAAACTATTACCAGCAGTTTATTCCGCATTGTTCCACTCTGGTGTTTCCCATCGTGGCGCCCACCAAGAAGGACGCCAATCCCTGCCTCTGGCCCTCGGCAGCTGAAGAGGCCTTCTCAAGGTTGAAGTCTGCTTTTGCCTCGGCTCCTGTTTTCACTAGGCCTGACACTGAGAAACCCTTTCATCTTGAGGTGGATGCCTCACCCAGAAAGGACCTAAGGGCCGAATTCTCACATGCGGTTTCTTTTCCAGGACGTTTTCTCCCGCAGAGAGAAATAACTCTATTGGTATCAGAGAACTATTAGCCATCAAACTTTCCCTAGGAGAGTGGCAGTATCTACGAGAGGTAGCTCTCCATCCCATTTGTGTGTACACAAACCCCAAGAACCTTCTGTACTTCCAGAGAGCCCAGCATCCGAATCCCAGGCAAGCACGTTGGTCGTTGTTCTCCTCACACTTCAACCTGTTGATCCATTACCGTTCTGTGGAAAACAATGTCAAGGCCGATGCCCTTTCCCGTGCTTCGGATGTTGTTGGAGATGAGCCGGTCCCTCGGCATTTCATCTCTCCTAAACAAATTGTGGTTGCAGCTCCAGTGGATCTTCGGCAACGACCTCCCGGTAAGACGTATGGCAGGCCTGCACTCCAGAAGATGATTCTGTCTTGGGGACATTCTTCACGATTGGCTGGGCACCCAGGGATGTAACATTCCGTGGCCCTCATATCCCACTACTACTGGTGGCCTTACCTGGGCAAGACGTTCGGGATTTCGTAGGATCCTGCTCCTATTGTGCCCATAACAAAGCCTCTCGCCTCAGACCGGCTGGACTGTTACTTCCGTTGAAGATACCCAGTCGCCCGTGGTCTTACGTGGCCAAGGACTTTGTCACTGATCTGCTGGGGCAGCTCCTTTCTTTCTTGTCTACGGACGAATCTCTTGTCCTCCTCGTCCGCTGCCCACTCCCTCCGATGTCCCTGTGGTAGAGGACCTAGTGCAGGATCTCAAATCCATTTGGGAACAAACCCACCAGTCTCTCCTCCGAGCCACTGATCACACTAAGACCTAGGCTGATAAGAAGCATAGGACTCCTCCTGTTTTCTCTCCAGGTGACATGGTATGGTGATCCTCCAGATAGGTCCAGCTAAAGATACCTAGCTACGAGCTTGAATACAAATACACATAGTTACCATTGGCACATCTAAGGAAATAGTAAATGAACAAAATGCATTGTTACCAAGTAGTTAAGATTCCACCATGATCATAGCGTGAAGGTAGGAATATCCCATGTGTTCCGTCACTTTGTGCGACTTCCTCAGGGGTCAGTTTCCTAATGGTCATAAACCCCTTTTTGATATCACCACACGGTGGTCACTTACCAATAGAGAAATACCGTGCCACAAACTATCTCACATGCCATATTTGGTATCCATATCGCGAGAAGTAAGGAGCTTTACGGGTGTATTGTTCAGTCGCCATATTGGATTTCGATCTCACGATACTATTAGGGGCATGCATAGATGTCTTTTGCAAAAGCATTATTGAGCATGCATCCCCGAATACCCACATAAGCACAGTCACACATTATCAAAGGCTAGCGCATTACATTTTGTGTATATAAGGAGCGAGGCGCCATATCGATTGAATAATACTCATCATTTCAGGTGATCTACTATATCATTCCCTATATTTGTGATATTAAATTTACATACAAAAAGAAAAAGCAAATATAATGAATATTTATCATGTGTTTCCGCATAAGATAATAAGGTATATAAATAATTATGCTAGTGCATTCAAAAATAAATCTGTTTATACCACTATTCAATACATAATAAATCATTTCACTATAATTATTAAATCCTATGTGAATAATATAAAATATCCCAAGTTAAGCTCAGTCCCCTCATGACAAGTGACCACCGTGTGGTTAAAGTACAGCGCGTAAATCTTATAGATATATATATATATATAATCTTTTCAAAACAGTAATAAACCATCATGTAGTATCTCTATAGCATCAGGTAATTTTCTTCTATAGCTCATTATCACAAAAATGAAGTCCTCCTCAATTCAAATATGTTATATTGGTGGAGTAAAGACTCGTTGTCAATTATCAGGACCACTGGTAACCTCTAAGAAGGTCATTGGGTGGTGGATCCAAGAAAATTTTCAATAAAGCGTAGAGCAGAATATCAATTCAGAGAGAATAGTCCATTTGGGTTCATCTTCATTCCTATTTTGGGTACCACATTCTCACTCCTTTCTCACTGTCCTGCTTTTCCACCTCAATTCTAAGGACACCCGCAAATAACCGGAGTTGCCAAATAATTTCCAGATGATTAGGCACATGAATTTCCAAAGCAACTTCTGAAAGGGTAAGTATATATAAGTTGTGTTTCCGGGCACAACTATGTCCGTCCACATCACAAGTTTGTGTCTCATATACAAAAGATAAGAACCCTTCCACAGACAAAGTATATATAAAAGTGCATAGAAAAAAACTGGGAGAAATAAAGAGGAGGATTAAGAAAAAAGACCAAAAATATGTAAGTAACCTAATGGGAAAGGGACTGTAAGGGTCCAAAGACTACAAGAGGCATTTGTCAAGCCAAAAGTGAAGTGAAAAAGAAAAACTGCAACACAAAAATTATGTGCATAATTTTTTTTTCTTTTCATAATATTTACCCAATTTAAGTTGATCAGGTTTTCAGCCCTTGCAGGAAATCAACGCTGCTTGTAAAACCCTGAAAATAATAAATCCTCATTAATACCTGTGGGAGCAATAGAATTCAACCGAGGTTTCTTGGTTATGTAGTTGTGCAGACGAGAGTCAGCATTTAAAATGTTCCAGTTTTTATCCAAAAAGTGTCCGACTTCACCTCACTGGTTGTTATAAGTAGTATTCACTCCAATTTTAATTTCAGATTTGTTTCCCCTGTGATTCCAAAAGGGTGTCTTTGATACTTTGAGCTGCTCTCCAATACGTTCTAGAGATTACTTTTTTGGGATAGCCACTAGACCGGAAGTGTCAGGTCAAATCCTTAGCATTCCTGCGGAAGTCATCATCCGTTGTACAGTTCTTTTTAATTTGAAGAAATTGACCCACAGGATTGTTGCGGGTGGACGCTGTTGTAATGCAACAAATTGTTGGTTGCAGTACTCCTTCTGTACAGATCAGTATGCATTGTATTGTTTCATCCAATGAGTTTCATGTCCAAAAAATCTGCAAGAAATGAGAGGTGAGGACAATATTTAGTATGTTCGCATTTAATTAATCAATAAATTGTTGACATAACTTCAAAGGTCCACTCCACAGTAACACGTGTGCGTCCTCAGACCACACCAAAAAAGGTTGGCATAGGACGGCTCACAACGCGCACCCATCGCTGTCCTCAAGGCCTGCCTGTAAAATTTCAGATCAAATACAAAGTAGCTCTGTCTGAGCACAAACTCCAATAATTCCAACAGGAAGGAGTCATGTCTCCGATCGCCCGTGGAGAACTGATCCAAGTAGGCCGTGACTGCAATGACCCAACATCAAGGGTCACAATCCAAGTGTAGGACAATGGTTTGTATTTTACATACAAGGTCAGTAAAATCCCTTACATGAGATCACAAACGTGAGACCAAGGGCTGTAAGAAATAATACACATACCTTCACCAAGGCCAAGACGGATATCCAATATGGAGACCGGGTTTTCTTACACACACATGTGATATAGTCTTTCTCTACCCCCCCCTAACGGAGTTGACAAATAATTTCCAGATGATTAGGCCACCATGAATTTCCAAATCAACTTCTGAAGGGTACATATATAATGGTTGTGTTTCGGGCACAAAACTAAAGTTCGTCCGACTATACAAGTTTGTGTCTCATATACAAAAGCTAAGAACCTCCACATAAAAGTATATATTAACAATTGTGCATAGAAAAAACGGAGTGGAGTAAATAAAGAGGAGATTAAGAAAACAGACCAAAAATATGTAAGTAACCTAATGGGAAAGGGACTGTTAGGGTCAAAGACTACAACGAGGGCATTTGTCAAGCAAAATAAAGAAAAACGCAACAAAGTGTATTTTTTGTTTTTTCATAATATGTACCCAATTATAAGTCAGGTTTTCAGCCCTGCAGGAAATCAACGCTGCTTGTAAAACCCGAAATAATAAATCCCTCATTAATACCTGTGAGAGTCCAATACGGATTCAACCGCGGTGCTTGGTTATGTAGTGTGCAGACGAGAGCTCAGCATTAAAATGTTCCAGTTTTTATCCAAAAAAGTGTCCGACTTCACCTCAACTGGTTGTTATAAGTAGTATCCACTCCAATTGTCAATTCAGATGTTTCCCTGTGAATTCCAAAAAGGGTGGTCTTTGATACTTTTGAGCTGCTCTCCAATACGTCTAGAGATTTACTTTGGGGGATAGCCACGTAGACCGAAGTAGTTAGGTCAAATCCTTAGGAATCCATGCGGAGGGCAGTCATACTGTGTTAGTACAGTTCTTTCTATTTGAAGAAATTGACCCACAGGTTGTGCGGGCGTAGCATGGACGCTGTATGTTAATGCAACAAATGTTCTGGTTGCTCTAGTTACTCCTTCTGTACAGATCAGTAGCAGGTTGGTTATGTTTATCATCAATAGATGTTTAATGTCCTAAATAAAATACTGTGCAAGGAGAAATGAGAGGGTCGAAGGACAGAAGTATTTGTACGGTGTTCCGCATTTAACTTAAAATCAGTAACATTGTATGCAACGATAACAAGTGCACAAAAAGTAGCACCCCACAGGTAACATATAGGTGTGACAATTAAAACACGATACGAGCCATACAAGCATATTTTCTGAACTGATTAGTGATAAAGGACGCCGATGGTAAACGTAGTGCGTCCTCAGACCTCACCAAAAAGGGTTGGACACAGAGGAAGGGACGCCACTAAACGCGCACCCATTCTGACACGTCCTGACTTCATGAGGCCTGCATTGGTAAAATTTTTCATGATCATGAATTACAATGTAGTAGTCTGTCTGTGTCTTGAGCAGCAAATCTCATATAATTTGCCAACAGGGAGTAGTGTTCATGTCTCTGATTTCGTCCCGTTGGATGTAAACTTGATCCTAAAGTAGGCGTTGTGCTGTACTAGAGCCATCACAGTGTGCGATTATTAATTATACATGAGTCTGACGCTAACAATCTAGGTCACATTCACGTGTACGGACAATGGTTGTTATTGTTTGACATTATCAAGGTTCGCAGAAGTTGAAGGAAAATCCTGTGTTACATGAGATCACAAACGTGATTTGTTGTAGAGACCATATGGGCTGTGTATGTTTGTAAGAAATAATACACATACCTTCACCAATGGCCAAGAGGTACTGGATTATCAGGAATTCGAGACCGGGTTGTTCTTACCTACACACATGTGGATATATGTTGGCTTCTCTAAGAGACTATTATAAAGATTTTCCCCCATACTATTATGGTAGAGGTTATCTAGAGTAGCTCACACACAATGTCATTGGAACTAAGTTTAACAAGAAGAGAATAAAAGGTTTGTAATAAGTTAGCTCACACCACTCCCGGCTTTGTCTCCATCCTGCATGATAATGTGGTACGAGTCCGACGGCGAACCTCACCGACTCTAATACAAACCAAAGAGGAAGACACAACAGTCATGTTAGACTCCACGCACAGATTCCGGGGGGTAAACTACTTGACTCACCTTGATTTTTCCCTTCATTTAAATAGAAAACGCGCTCTAGATCATTATGGCTGTCTAACTGAGTGTAGAGTAATTTTTTTTTTATCTAGGGACTCCAAAACAGTTCCTTACTTCATGTTGTTACAAGTGACTTTCAAATTTAAATATTGCATGGACTCCCGGGGGGTGTACGAACGGAGGATAGATACGAGAACAAACCCCAAGACACGTCAGTTCCTAGTGTATGTAAAAATCTGGCTCTCTCGTTTTAATCTCTCAAATGCACTTAGTACACAGACACGAAATACATATGGCCCTCTGTGTGGGGGACCTGAAGATGGAGATAAGAATACTGTAATGCTTGTGGCCCATAATGAATTCACCCAGACATTCTGTGAATCAAAAAAATTACAGGCCTTGTTCTCCAAACATGTTTATACTACGAAAAGTACGAGAAGGTCTCCAGTCAGCTTCTTGTAACCAAAGTAATAGAGAGAAGACACAGGCCGCTAACGGATAGTAAAAAATGGCAAGATAATGTGAAGAAGTGCAAACAACAGTTTAAAAAGAAAATAAGCTGAATCAAAACATTCTAATCTATCGCTTTGAAGTTCGGCGCGTCAAAATACCCCCCCCCACGCAGCTGTAAAATGCGTTCGTGAATGTTTTAGTATCCTATTGCTTCAAATGGGCCGCCGGTATAGAGTGAATCATATCCCAACATAACCTAAGGATAGAATGTTCTGTATGCCCTATAACAATTTCTTTAAATAAAGCGAAAACAGATAATTTAACCATCGATCTGTGTGGCAGTAGTATTTAGTTCTTTCCTCTTTTGACACAGTCAGGGATACACTTCAAACATTTTAATTCAGGATTTGACGAAGAAGCTTATTAGCCAGCTTTTATCACACAACACAACCGGATGTGTGCCTCAAATGTATAATACTTAGATGCCCTTAACCCGCAATATAGTGCTCTGTGGCGAAAGTATTCCGCCACGAAACACAGTTAGCTTCGGTCTTGGGCCGTTATCACACGAGCTAAAAGCCAAAGCTCGGAACCTGGGTGGTTTAATTACCATGCTCCCCGGCCGTCACCATGAAGTGCGGTCCGATTAGTCCCGATGTCGGCACGCCAGAAGGCCCGTGCGTATTACGGACAGCGCTATCAACAAGGCTGCATGTATTGCAACAGTATTGCAGATATTAATCATGAACAAGCAATCAGATGATTGCTGTTCATAAGTCCCATGGTGAAACAAGTGAAAAAAAGTAACAAAAAATGTTATCAAAAAAATAAAGTAATAAATCAATTAAAATGACCCATAACCCCATAACATAGTATAAAGAGACATATTAACCCCCACAATACAGTCCCGACATAATATAATTATAATCACCTGCCCCATCCGGTACAATCCCAGGGAGTACAATCATATACCCGTGAACCGATGCTGAGACGCCGTATAAAAAAACTGTTAGAAAACCCAACCAAAATATTACATTTATTACATCTATTCAACATCTGTCAGAAAAAATATAGCGAATAAAAAGGTGATAATAAAAACAATGTATACTCAGGAAGATTACTTAGTTGCAAAGTACAGAATATGGTGTAAGAAATGTTTCAAGTCTGGAGATCCCTGACATCTATCGCACCCACTAGAATATAGATCACATGGATTATGTATGACTCAAAAAACGGTGAACACGAAAAAAAAAAAGTCAAAAATCCCGGTACAGATGAATGGCTTATTACTCCTCCTGACCCTCAAAATGAGTTCCTAAACTTTTCAACAGATCAGGTAGTGATACCACACCCCACCCAAATGCGCAACAACTGGAAACAAGCATCTCATCCCGCACAAAAAAAATGGTGTCAATGGCCAGCCAATAACGCAACAAAGCGAAAATCTAGTAAGCCTACGAAAGAGAAGAGTAACACGAAGAACAAACTAAAATCCTGGGCAGCTGCAGGTCCTTCTTCCCTTCTGCGCCCCCGACTTGTGTCCCCATTACATAATCAACCAAAGTAACGTCCACTTGCTTAGGACGTCGCTCGTCTTACTGCGACACTGTTGGAGGTATGCGAGTCAAACGTGCGAGACCACGACCATAACCCAGGAAGGTGGGGTTTTCTCTAACTATATTCTGTTGACACATCGTTGTATTTCAGCCTTTAGGGTATAGATTGTAGACGTAGAGATGTACACCTGTCGTGCTTACTGGTCCCCCCCTCCAAATCTTGAAGCTCATTCTAAATTTCCCACACTTCTCCAGCTTGTTTTGCATTTGACTATATTTTGTAGCGTACATGAAATCAGCGCAACATGTCGCCTCCTTCCCCCGTGTACCATCACCTCACCACTCTTCTTTCCTGCCTTATCCTTACTAAGTCCCCCATCTTTTGTGCTTCCCGGGCCGTTCTCTCTTTGACTCGGGGTTCAGTCAGGTTGAATTTTCCACCATTGACGTTCCGTTGACTCCTCTCCTATACTAGCCGTTGTTTGCCCCGTTCCCCGTTCCCTTTCCCCCGGTTTGATCCGCCCTTAAATTGTTGGAATATTTCATTCTCAAAACAGTATTTTCATCACGCAAAAAAGTAATTCTGGAAAAATACGGAAAAGCGCTATTCAGCTTGTTATGTGGACGCCGCGCGACATCAAAAATAAATTGATCCAGACATTTCAAAATGTAGAGGAGACATAGGGGAAATGTTATAGGAAACGTATTTTAGGTCGGTTAAATCTAGTTTACCTGAAAAATGTTGTAATGATTGTGAATTTCAAAAAAGTGAAATGTTTTTTTAATTTTAAAAATTCATCATTTTTTTCTTTTTTTGGGGAAAATAACCGCAAAACGGATCAGCCAAACATTACCACCAATAAAATGAAGTACATACATGTGGGGAAAAAAAACAATCTCAGAATCGCCCTTTGCAAAGTAAACAGTGTTCCAAAAGTATAACCAATACAGTGACGCAAGTCAGCATCAAAAAAAAAGGGGGTCTGACCCTCAAACTGTAAAATGGCTGTGTCCTTTAGGGGTTAATGATGTACGATACATATGTATCATCTCTGCTTTTATGTTTTGATTTTATTGTAACTTGAAACTTTTTTCAATAAAAAATTTAAAAAAGAAACAAAAACAAAGCCAATGTGAGACCTAAGAGTCTTTAGGTTGTAACAATTAGAATTTTAACAAAAAGAAAAATAATCTATTTACCAAAATTATGCCATATAAAACACAATTCATGCCACACGAAAACCAAGCCATATCATACAGGTGCATCGAAAGAAGGTAAACAAATGTTATGAAAAAAGGCCCCACATAGTACTGAAAACTTTGGCCCACATTTATTAAGACGTTTGCACCAGTTTCCTATATGACTTTGCACTGAAAAGAACATGCACATACATTTTTGAAGTCTTTGCACCAGTTTTGTGTCACGTCTGCCCTGTGTCTGCCACGCCACAAAATTATGCACCTCGCCACATCCAGTGGCGATTCGAACACATTTATTATAGCAAACCAACAGAATTGCTTTGCATGCTGTGTGTAAAAGGTGCACCAAAAAAAAGTTGGTGCACACTTCCTGAGAAGTGCAGGGTGCATCAGTATTCAATAATCTGGTGCACTCTACACATTAGTGGGACAAACGGCACCTGGTGCAGCGTGCACTACTTTTGATAATTCTTGGCCATTGTGTGCAACAAAAGAGGTTTCTTTTATTCACACGCGTGATTTGAAGCGTCTGGGTGCATTCTATAAAGTATAATTTCTTGTATCGGTCTATTCAATTCAGTCTGTCTGGAAAGCTTTATGGACCTTTCTGCATCTACATTTTCTTTTATTTAGGACTATAAGCATTATGGGTTAAAGGAACGTTATGATAAGTTTATTATAATTTATTCATCTGATATTGTTAACTTACAAAGTCAAGTCTTAATTTTTACATTTTAGGTCTTTAGTCCAGTAAGACACAACACTGAAGAACAGTTTATACCCTTCATCCACTTGTTAACGTCATATTACTGTAAACCAATACCTAACCTTGAGCTTTAAAAGCTTCATTAAGCTTCTGTGACAGAATCCAATGCAAGGGGGCCCTCTGCAGGATAAACCTCGGAATAATTTACAAAGCAGTAAAAGTGGCCTTCTACTGTAACACTTGCAGCACAATATATTTCCCAATTGTCCGATTTTGACACATTTGCATGAAAACATTTTTGTCCTTCCTATAATTAGGATATGTAAATTTATAAAGTAAAGTAAAGTAAACATGACCTATTAACAAAAATTCTTATAAGTAAATAGTAATAGAGTAAGAGAAATAGTTAAAATATGACCAGGCTGTAACAGAAAATTACATCTAAAAGGGTAAAATTAAAAACTTTAGACCCACGTTCAATCAGTCAGAACAAGTATAAAATTAGCTTAGAGTATTGTCACTTCACTGTTCTTTACTTCATAATTGCCATACCTTACAGCAACAGATGTGAAGAAACATGTAAATGTGCCCCCCCCCCAACACTATTATAACCCAAGGGGCAATTTAACCCATTAATCACTTAAAATGGAAGGTGGGGTTCTAAGTAGTGACACAAGAATCTGTTAGTGTCACTACAAGGCAGCTCATTAACCTCCCAATTAAAGTGAGGACTGAGGACTACATACAATTAGCTGAGGACTACATACAAAGGACCAGTGTAATTAAATATTTACTTAGATCCACAGATGATCATTTTAATCACTTATGGAAATTGAGCACTATGCTTAATATATTTTTCACTATAATTGAATAAAAGTTTTAAGTGATTAATATGTTAAGATGCCTTGTGCTTTTTTTCTATATATACATTGAGTAACATAGTATTTTAACTGCTTGGCTAATTGAGACATGAAAATGCCTGTTTATGGTCCAATAGGCTATCTATGAGAAATACAGAATTTTCAAGGTCATAATAGGGTATACCATCTGTTGCCTTTACTACATACAGATTAACTGTGACTATGCAATTCCTGAGCGATCTCAAGAGTGCATGAGACTTCTTTCCATTTAAAAAAAAAAACATAATAAAGGATTAAAGGATTTTCTCACCTCCCTTAAGTGCCAACTTCAGTTTAAACCTTACATTATTCATTGTAAAAGGGCTTTGTCAGGTGTAGAGTGAGTCTGGGATCCAACAAACCCATCTCATTCTCATAGTGAAAAGAAGTGCCATTAGCATATTGACCAGTTTCAGCAAATTAATTTTTTGTATCATAAAAAAGTAATATAATATTCCAGCATACTTTCTGTATCAATTTTTACTGCTTTCTAGATCTCTGCTTGCTGTCATCCAATACAAAGCTTCATTGCTTGCTTCCAGTGGCTTTAAATCTGTCCATGGTCATGTGATGTCACATGGGTACACGGCTCTTTAGTAACACCAAGAGTAATCAAAGCTGTGTGTTATTGTCAAGGGTGCGGATCCACCGAGTGCCCTCAGCTTCAGAAGATTTCAAGGGACAGCGCACCACTGATTGGTGCTGGCCATTTCAGGTAATGGTTAAAGGCCGGCTTCTCCCATCATTCCCTGCAAGATCTTCTTGCTCTATGCCAATGAAAAAGCTTGTATCTTTGCCTTGTGCCTGTGATTTCATTTCCTATTGTGACCCCGGAGCTGTTCCCATTTACGCTCCTCCACTTCCAACCCTGAACTTCTGCTCTGCCTTTGACCCTGAACCTCTGCGTCCTGTCTTTACCTCCTGCCTGTCCCCCACCACGAACTTGACTACTGACTCTGTACCTCGCCTTGGCTGCCATCGCAGAAAAAGTCGCACTTGTGGAATGACCTGGTGGTACCACGCTGCAACCTGCTATGCCGCCGGCTCTGGTGTAGACCTGGTGCCACTTAGACTCCGGTCCCAGGTGTTGGCTTTTGTCGTCGTCTGCAGTGGTCCAATGGGTCCACTACCCCTGGAGCCTGACAGTTATGATGAGCTGTGCAGCTGTGAGTTTGTCACATGACTATGGACAGACCTATCCACCTGAAGTTAACAATTAAGCATTCCAGTGAATGACAGCAAGCAGTGATCTAAAACAGTGAGGAATTGATGTAGAGAGTATATTGGAAAATTATATAGCTTTTTATTGTAAAAGCAAAAATTTGAAAAATCCATAGCCTACAGGCTACTGCAATGTGTTCCTCTAAAAAGACTGTGTTATGGACCTCCCAGAGAATGCCCAAGGAAAGAGCAGTCAAAACATTTCTGAGAGGTAGAAAATAAAGGGACCATAGGAGCATGTAAGAAAGTATAGGCAGAGTATAAGCTTATCTCTCATCTCTCTTATAATGGACAGAAACTAAAAATTTGCCATCCGAAACCCTTCAAGTTTAAGCAATTCATAGCCTAACAAAAATCAAACATCTAACGGTAAATAACACATAGGTAAGGGGGGAAAAATATGCCTCAGTCAGAGTCACCTTTTGGTGATATAGTGGAACTTTGGCCATGGTTTGCCATGTTGCTTCTGGAAGGTAGTTATTTGCATTGGAGAACTCCAAATGAGCAGAGCTGGGAGGGTTGAGATTCAGACAGGTTGATCGGATAGCTTGAGTGATATGCCATATTGTGAGCCAATAGAGAGAAAAGAACAATATGGCATAGCATTAATGTGGATATCAATGTGATGGGATTGGCAGGCATAAGTCATTATCTACTGATTTACAAATAGATCTGTTATGCAACAGGTACTATGCCAGGAATGGTTATCCAACACCTTCTGCTATTCTGGCCGGGTGCATCACTATGACGCGGCTGCTTGACGTCATAATTTATGCACCACGCGGGCCCTTACACTATGACGTCACATGGCCGCGTCACAGTGATGGGCCCGGAAGATGGAGAAGACGGAGCCACGGGCCCGGGAGAAGAAGCCGGAAGGTGAGTATAGCTTTTTTGAATTATTTTTCAAGAGAGCCCGTCTGTGGACATAACAGAAATGATGGAGGGAGCATCTGAGGTGGACATTTCCTTAAATGGGGCACCTGGAGTAGACATTTCATTAAAGGGTGGCATCTGGAGTGGACATTGCATTAAAGGGGGACCATGCCGGTGGACATTTCAGTAAAGGGGAACTATGTCGGTGGACATTTCAGTAAAGGCAGGCACTGCTGAAGGACATTTCATTAATGAGTAGTGGCTGCATTTCCTACCCTAGGGGTTGTCCACCAGTCAATAACTTTTCCCTGTTTTTGTTTTTTTTGGAGGGGGGTGGGGTGGGAGTAAATTTAAGAGCCTCAGGTTATACATGAGTACTTAAGAGTATGAAGGGGAGTTCAGCTGCCGGGTGCACAGGGGCCGGGCATCCACATCTCCGACACTGTCAGGGAGATCTGGTCTGGACAGTAGTCAGGGTGGAGGATTTCATGCAGTTCGGGAATGTTCGGCTTTTCTAAATAGATGGGTTATAAGAGCACGATTGTAGTTCATCATTAAATTACTTTTATAAACAGTACAAGATTAAGGATATAGAGTAGTACTTAAGTACTAACAGCCGGACACATGTTGGTTTGGATGCTGGTAGGGGGCCCTAGTCGTGTGAACAGCCTGGGAACATGGGACACTTAATACACCATTGCGCACGATCTTAGTGAATAGCCGAAAGCAGCATTATAGACGGAAATAGCACTTTTAGTGAACTGTCCGAATTTGTAAGTAATAGTGCCCCAATCAAGAAGAACTGGAAAGGTGATCGCAGATATCGGGGCAGATCCTGTCTCTCCCCTCTCCTTGAAAGTAACATGCAAGAGGAGAGAGAAAAAACACTAAGTATGCGGCTTTCTTTCTTGCAGAAAAAACTTGCCATACTAGGATGTATCCTAGGGCGGTTTTTAATCTTGTACTCATTGTGAGAGATTCATTATGCCCACTCCACCTGTTTTCCTGCAGCAAAAGCACATGAATCTCCCTCTCCCTGTCAGTTTTCTAGCTTCTCCGACATGCACACCACATTGGTCATGTAAGGAGATCTGCCAGTTTAGACCTAATCTACAGGTCGGAACTGGCAGAGTTTGGGGAACTGGCCGGAGCCTCTTAGTGGATATGGTCGCTGGAGCTACAGTGGGGGATTTTAAGACTGACATTCAAATGTTAGTCCTAATGAATTCCCCCCAATGAATTCAATGGGCATTTTTCTTGCAGGACTCAGAAGAGAGTATCACATGCTGTGTTTTTCTTGCAGTTGATCACATTGCAGAAACAAAAACTCTGATGTCTGAAAACTACAACAGACTATCTATGTATCAGAGTTCAGACCTAGTGCAATCCAAAGCCAACTGGATTTAAATAAGACAAGAAAAAAGCTTGTGGGCAAGAAACCTAAGGCTACCTGCACACATTGTTTATAGTTCTTGTTTTGCATTGTTTATGTAATTGGTGAGAGAACGCTGCTCACGCACCCAGGAATAGGACCTGCCCTGGGCTATGGAATCCAGAGCCCTGTGCATGAGCCCAGTTCCCCATAAACAAGTCCTGTCAGAGAAAAACTCTCTGTGCGCTTTTCCACGCAAACTTTGTATTACTGGATTGAACTCAGCATGTCAGTGTAGTCCATCTTTGCTCTCGTTGCACTTCGCTCATGGGCAACTGGCCTTAGTAAGGGGCTAACTGAAAAAGATATGCGTAGGTAACATAAAAAAAATCCATAGTCGCGTGTAGTGGTCCTAATGGAGGCCGCATCCAAATGTTGTAGTGGGAGCATGTATAATGACTGCAAGATGGGTCATTATGGTAGGTTAGTTCCAGTCAGCCTTCTAGTTAGCTGATGGAGTGTGGCCAGCTCTACACTTAACTAACCCTAGAGCAGTGATGGCGAACCTTTTAGAGACCGAGTGCCCAAACTACAACCGAAATTTACTGTGAAGTGCCATCATGGAATTATAAGCAGTAACTTATTGCTACATGTTCCTCTACATTTTTCAATCGGATCGGCCCCCTGAGGCCACCAATACAGTCGAAAGAAGAAGGGCAAATTCAGGCTATCATTGTAGCTTCTCTCCAGGGTCTCTCTGTACAGGAAGAATTGTCACAGTTCACACAGTTCCTGCAGTTCAAAACAGCCAATGAAGTGTCACTTTAAAATAGCACTGAGAGCAGCATCTCTTTAGTTGCCTGGGACTGCAGGAAGATTCATATTTGGTGAACTCTGTCATGGACGATGGCCTGAGTGCCTGCAGAAGGGGCTCCAAGTGCCACCCGTGCCATAGGTTCGCCACTACTGCCCAAGGGGTTCTACCTCACAAAACTGTCAATTAACTTATATGGTAACTTCTTTGCTGCCACCTAATGTAATCAACTGGTACTACAACTGCAGTATGATATGCACGTCCCTAGAGGGTAAATGTTGACGAGTCTGCTGGGGAGAACTGTAAAAAAAAATCTGTACATAAAGTTTCTCCCATGGTCCAACTTTCGCCTGCCTGGACATTTACCCGGCCTCAATCCCAGTGCCTGTTTATGGGACTTTTTTGCCCACATCACCCTCTGCACACGTTCTACTCCAGGTCTATCATATGGATGGGTAACCAAATATTAGCAACTTATCTGTGCTTACTCTAGAGTGTGCTTCTTTTTTGCTTTTGTTCCTGTTACATCATATGCATTTTGCTAAAGGGAATTGCTAGCAGTGTATTCTGACACTCCACTGTACCATATCAGCTCCCTTCTATAGATACTTTCCTTACAGGACAAAAACAAGCAACTTATTTATTGTCTATATAGGGTCATGTGTTATGTATAGACCTACTGCGGTCATATACATGGGTCAGATTGCATGTACTTTTGTACATTTTAGGTGTTTTTAAGATATATGCATGTTTTGTAATGTGTACAATTATGATATAAATAAAGATTTGAATATATACGTTTTTGGCCTATACACACTCCCCTTTGTCTCTTCTTTTGGTCACATGTTTATGAACAGATCCCATGTCCATGGCTAAATCAGATCATCTGTTTGGGGAAAAGTGCCTAATGCAAATGCCTGATACAGCACTGGGACAGGTGGGCATGCCTGACGGGAAGAAGTTGTTAGAGTCAAGCTTGCCTGCCCCTGTGAATAGACATGGCTCAGACAGACCGGGGCACAGGAGCATCGGTGAACATGAGTGCACGTTTATTTATTTTTTTACAGCCCCTTAGATTTTTTTTAATAAAGTCAGTCAACTTTTACAACGTTTGTAATTCTATTTGCAGGAGACAGGACAAGATCTCTCCCTCTGCCATCAGACCAGCAGCTCCATGAGCTAATACAACAGAGACTGTCATCCAGATTGCTGCCCAAGCAGCTGAGCCCTTCTTGGCACCTACTAGCCAGACTAAAACCACTGGACCAGGGCTAAGATACGCTTCTCAGCTACGAATCCATAGCCCACCAATCTACCACCTTTTGTGTGCTGCAGAGAGGAAAGTTTACTGCTTGTTATCTGCTGCTTCGTTGGACCGTGTGCCAGTAAAAAGACTATGGCCTGCATTTACTAAACTGTTTGTGCCAGTTTTCTCTCTGACTTTGCCCTGAAAAGAACGGGCAAACTGCTTACACATGTATTTATAAAGTGTCTGGACAAGTATTGTGTCCCGAGGCTCCACAAAATAAGTCAGCACACCTCCTCTTTCGCTTGTCTCCTCCCCCTGCCTCCGAAGGGCCGGTGACGTCACCCGGCTCTTGGCACTTTTTGCGCACGCACATTATATACTACACTTGTGTGGCCGGCTGTGCTGGGTTCTCACGCAGTGCATGAAAGAGGTGTGGAGAATTATAATTCTGTAAGCTATGACGTGGAGGAAGCGCCTGAGCTTCATTTGAATATCATCTAAAGTTGATTTTTTGACAAAACGGTTTTTGTGCCATGTTATGTTCCAGAATCAGCAGCACAGAGCCCACCAGTAAGTGCCTTTAGCTAAAAAAAAACGGTGGTAGATTTCCTTTAAAGGAAACTGATTATGTCACCTATTTGGCAAATTAAAGTACAAAAAAGGATTTAATTTTCATAAAAATCCTCCTGACACGAATGTGACACAGGAGCCTCAGGAGCACTTGCAGTGATGTGTGACATGACAATGCATGTATGTATGGCGAGGGCTCGGGCATCTCCCGCCCACCAGAGCCGGGGCTGACACAAGCGCCAGACTGGCTCCTGGGTGAGCGGCTGGTCTAGTTCACAGTCTAGTTCGTGACGTCACTTCCGGGGCACCGCCAGCGTGTGTAGGGGGGCAGATAGCCCAGACGAATGGTCAAAATGGCGGCCGCGCTGTTAACGGACGAGGAGCTGGTTTCTGAGCTAAGGCGCTCTGGCGTGATGCCGGGACCGGTCACAGACAGCACTCGGCCGGTCTACCTGAAGAAACTCAAGAAGCTGCGAGAGGAACAGAGGCCCCGACCCGGGAAAACGCGGCTACCGAACAACAGCCCAGCCGCGGACGGGCACTCGGAAAGCCTGCTAGCCCGCTCAGCTTCTGGGGATGTGACGCACAGGCGAGGCGGCCGGCAGCAGCAGCAGGCGGAGGCTGGGAAGCAGTCGCCCATTGTGGGCTTCAGCTCTGATGAATCGGATGTGGACGCTGCCTTGGGGGCACATGGCGGGCGCCGGGAGAGGAGTAGCACCCCGCAGACGCACGGGAGTCCGGCCCAGCGGGACTGTGTGGACGAGCTAGACGGCAGGAAGGCGCCTGTCTGGTGGGGGACGTGCAGGCCGCACAGCCCTCAGCTCCGCGACGAGCCGGGGGAGGAGGCGGCTAAAAGCAGAACTGTGAACGGCAGCCGCCTGCACTGCAGGGACTACTCGGACTCCGATGAGGAGGACTATGTGCAGGACGAGCCCCCGAGCCGCCGCAGCAGACGGCCTGTGAGCAGACAGCCCCGGGACAACGGCATGGAGCCCCCTGAGGAGCCGGGCAGGCTGGCCTGGGACAGGGAGGCGGCCGCGGGCTCTCCCAGACAGAGGGCAGCCGCCAGGAAGTCTCATACGAACGACAGCAACAACCACCTGGGGGCCGCGTACAACTCCGAGCCTGGGCCCCGGCTCTACCATACCGCCAACAGCAGCCGCGTCTCCCCGTCCAACCACAGCTACTACCCGTACAGCCACAAGAAGAGGCCGCACAAGTTACCCGAGCCCGAGGAGGCGCTGCTGCAGCAATTCCGGGGCGACGAGGTGTCCCCCAGTGCGGGCTTCAGTGCCCACTACCTGTCCATGATCCTGCTCACCGCCGCCTGCCTCTTCTTCCTGCTGCTTGGACTCACCTACCTAGGAATGAGGGGTACAGGCCTGACCGGAGAGGGCAGCAGTAAGTACCCCTTGTAAATAATTGCTTATGGAAGATAAAGCATATCCAGGATGAGCTCTAGTCCATAGGGGTGCTAAGCCTTAGGCCATTGTCCCCATACTGATGTATATGTTGTGATCACATGGCTAAAGCAGATGGATAAGGGGAGGCAGCATAGCCTATCCGGGGCTCTGTACCTGATGCAGTTTGGTTAGCTTGTGACCATCTCATTTAGTTTGGTAAATTTTTAGATGGCAGAAATCTGGTCAGTGGAGAATATTGCATGTTGCTACACAGATTCTGCTCATAATCTGTGTGCAGAAACTCCACCCTCATGTTTTGATTTTGGGGGGACACTGCCATTGCCTGGACACTGCTTTCATGCAGCATGAATCGGAAGCATGAGAAAGTAGTTCCTCTAGGAAGCAGTGACTTGCAATATCATAGATTGCTCTGATCTTGAGACCATCTCCCTGTTCTCCAAATCCGTTTTTGCAGTAGAAAACTGGCAGATCTGCACAAGGATTAGACCTATTACTGCTCAGTGGGTTTGAAGGGGGCATTCTGGTTAAAACAAGTTATGTGGATAGGGGATAACTTGCTGCTCTGTCATGTTTTTTCAGAGGGACATCTGCACATCAAGGGAGTAAGAGTTGGTTGTTCCCCCCCAAATAAATAGAGCTGCTTGATTCATTTGGGGGGACAATGGACTTATGTTCTTGTCATCAGTGGGTGTCCCATCTTGGGGATCCATACCGATCAGCAAGTTATCCCCTATATAACTTGTTGTGACCAGAATTTTTCTTTAACCCCTTAATGATGAGGATTGAAAAGGCCTTAATGGTGGGTGGGGAATTTTTAGCCAATTTTTGAATGTATTGATTTAAGGTTTAATAGTAGTAGTAAGTATTATTTGTGTATGTAAAGTATCTTTAAAAAATTGCACAGCTTTTCTTTTGGGTGTTACCACTATGTGGTCAGTTCAGTCAATGCAGCCCAAACAGATTTCATTGGTATTCTAAAAAGCTGTTTGCTAGGATACAAGTTTACTTTTCATCCCATGTGAATTACTACAAATCTTTTACAGTTTTTGCTTTTTCTTCTTTCCCTCCTAGTAAGAAGTTCAGATGATCTGCCAGGTGATGTAAGTATTTTTAAGCTGCGATCTGCTGCAGAAAGCAAAGAAGAAAAAAAAAAAAGGCTTTATAAATTTTCTCGTATGCCCTAACAATGTTTTTGCAGTTTCATTTTTCTTTCTCTCCCTGTCTTTAAAAAACCATAGCTTTTTATTGTTCAGGGATCAGTGGCATCCCAAAAGTTCAGCTACTGAAACTGATTGTGGCACTTCTGTTAGTGCTGCTTCCTATTTTCGGATAAGATATGTTGCATAGTTTCATATTTTCATTTTTTTTTTAATTTAGACAGCTGAAAACAATCTCCTGATGAAAACGCTGCATAAACTGCATGATAAGTTGGCGAAAAGAGCAGGTAAATTTGAAGAGTGAACTGTCTAGCATAATGGAACAAGTCTTTAGACGCTTTTATTATTTTTCACTTTTTATTTTGTAGCTTTATGCTACAGTAAAAGGAAACGTGTCCAGTGACTGCATTTTCTCTAAAGACAGTTTGCAGAAGCTCAACACGCCTGCATTGCAAGGATGCCTTTCTGCCATTTGCATTAAAATATATTTGTGTGTTTTAACCTGCCTGGCATCCAAAGCAAGCCTTGGGACTCACCAGAGGATTCTGTTAGGAAGCCAGGTAAGTTAAAACACACAACTAGATTTTAATGCAAATGCTCGGAAAGGGCAGACATATTTGAACTGCTTGTGTAATGGTCATCTGCAGCCTATCTTTCGTGAAAATAAGATCTCTTTACTTTAACTATGAAGGTAGATCCGGTAGCAGGTTCAACCAATAAATGACATGGGAGCCATTTTTAGGGATAATCCTCGAGTGGCCTGTAACTTTATAAATCTTTTATCACCTAATATGCAAATATCTGAAAGAGGCTACTGGGGCGTGGAATAACCGGAGCTGAAGCTACACGGAGTGGCTACTACACGCCCCAGTGGCATTTTTAGATCCTCCTACTACTCTTCAGCGGGCAGCTACTGGTTGCGCATTCTCGGCTGCGAAGCCGGAGCTACTGTGCATGTTAAATGGCTCCAGCTTCTTAGCCAAGTACGCGCAGCCGGCAGCTTTGCATAGATGGTATATGCAGAGTGTGCGCAGCTACCAGGAGCTGCACACTGAGGATCTAGTAGTGGGAGGATCCAAAGAGGCCACTAGGGTGTGGAGTAGCTGCGCCGTGTAGCTCCGGCTACTCCACGCCCGAGTAGTCAGATATTTGCATATTAGGTGATAAAACTTATAAAGTTCCAGGCCACTCAAGGATTAGCCCTAAAAAGGGCTCCCATGTCATTCATTAGTTGAACCTGCCACCATAGATTTTCAGTTCTTGATCAATACACTGTTAGAAAAGATGAAAGCTGGACTATTGAAATGGGAAAAAAAAATCCAGTATTATGACACTTGAAAGTTAGCTCTGCATGCAATATAATAATGAGTGGTTGATCTGATTCCCTCTCCTCGCCATCAATCAGCAAAAGAGATGGTCTTGACGAGTGGAGTCCCAGTGATTGGGTCCATCTGATCAGATTATATGTGTGTGTGTTAAAAATGAAACTTTGGCCTGTTTCTCTAAATGGAAGAAGCAGACTATGCCACCAAACTAGGTCATTGGGTTAGAAGAGTCTTGGTAGGAGAGATGACCAGGAACATAAATTACTGAAGACTCGTACACATGACTGTACTTTCCAGGGCTGTAACCCCAGCATAGCACACAGCCAGGTAGAGAAGTGTGAATGGGTGAGTTTTCTTCGCCATAGCGAATCCGGCAAAGGATAAGGCCTGTTCTATATTTTTGCGGTGCGACGTGTTCTTACAATGCCGTGACTGGGTGCCTTAAATCACAGGGCATTATGGCAGAGCGGAAAAAAATAAAGAAAATCTTTCAGTTCACCGGTCATCCCATAACAAAAGTGCAGATCACCTCCCCCGGAGTGGAGGGGTGTAGTGCAGCACATAGAAGAAATTTCAGCGTACTGCACCTAATGATGGTTAATATCATTGTCCTTATTATAAATCCAGAATGATAAAAATACGAAAGCACATATTTACCAAATACCGATAGTAAAAACGTATTGCTTTGTGGTAGAGTGGACACCTCTACTTTATATTATACCTGAAAACCTGACTGCAGTTTGCACACAAGCATCTAAACCATTCTCTTCTATGGTACTGTCTGGAGGAATCCAGTCTTTTACCTCTAAACTGTTCCACAGCAAAGCATAGTGATGGCAACATCATGTCCAGTGTTTGTTTTTTATTGTTTGTTTTTTGTTTTTTGCTGGTCCAGTCAGCTTTCCTTCACCCCTGAGCAAAGTTCAGAGAGATTCTCAATGAAAACCTAATGTAGGGGCCCTAGACCTTTTAAGCCCAGACAGACACCACTGTGATTGCTCCTGAAATCCTGAGCTGTCCTCTGGCTGGATTTCATGCACTAAACACAGTGCTATCACCATAGTGATATACGATGCAAGGCATCTCTGCTTCAAACAGAACTGGACTGCAATCATGATTTCAGGGAAGTAAGGTCACACTATCGTGCTCCGTGCTTTCCTCTACTTGGTTGGCCTATATTTAACATGGCCTAACAAGACCATACCCCTAAGCACACAGCCATGAAAATGGCTGGTTTAGGGACAACTCTATCTTGAACCCAAATTTGTAGAGAACTGAGACGAGTTCAAACCTTATGGCATCAGACACATATAAATGCTGTCAAAGGAAAAACTATAATCATTGTTTTACTTTATTAAAATTTTTAGAAATCTTTATTGGTTGAATAGTCCTTCCTTTATTTTTTTCACTTTGCCATGTCTTTTAAAGTAGAGTATGATTGGTGTTAAGAACTAGGAAAGTGTGAGGGCCTGAAGCCTTTGAGTCAATTTAACATCTTATTTATTGCTCTCTGAACCCATAACTAGTTCACAATGCTTGATGCTGCATATCTTGGTAACATCATTATTTTTTTTGTCATTCTTGTTTTTTACTTTACACAAATTATACACACCCACCCTGCACCATGTGGAAACGGTTACATAGGAAAAAAAAAACGTTGCAAGCGTTTTTTTGTTTTTTTTTTTTCACATTGAATGAAGAATGGTAGTTTCATTATAATCTGTGGTAAAGCAAACCTGCACCATCGAAATCTTAGGCCACGATCTGATGGTAGGTGGATAGTACATGCTAGAAACTCATCTATTTGTACTTAATACTAAAATATTCCTAACACACTTATCTAAACTAATATGGTAAAATATTGGCAGGAGGCCAAGGGGGGGTTATACGCATTCGCATGCTCCCATTACATGGAGAGGAGTATCCATGCCCATTAGCCCTTGCGGACAATTGCCTATTAGTTAGTAATGAGTTTAGGACGTATGTGGGATTAGGTAAGAAAGAGATCTGGGGTTAGCTGGTACTAGCCAAATCTACCATTAGATCTAGCTTAATGGGAAGATTCTGGGTGCTAGGGTTGACTTTATTTAAGGAATAGCAAGTCTCCTTGGTTGGTAATTTGGGTGAATGTTTCCATGGGTTGTTAATCGGAGGAACAAGCATTATTAAAAATGCTTATTCCAGATAGTCAGTATAATGGGGATTAGGGCAAGCAACTTTTTCTGACTTTTTTTGCTGGTAAATGGCCTTTTTAACATGCTGATATCACTTTTTACTACGTAGTAGGTTTAATAGTAGATTCTGATCTTTTAAGGGCAGTAACGAAGAGCACAAATTTTAGTTAATTAATGGACTGACACGTTCACTATGTAGATGTTTTTCAGAATGTATTGGTTGCAAAAAATTACAGCTTGGGTTTCAATTTTATGGAGGAATCTTTATGGGGGTTTTTTCACAATTTTTTTTTTTTTCTTCCCCCTTTCAATTGCGTTTCAATAGGAGATTACATATGTGGTGATGCTGACTGTCGTCATATTTCCGTCCAGGAGGCAGCAGAGTATTTACAGGTCAGTCATATTGGTTTTCTCATTATTAATTTTGCACAACTGGGCATATTAATTGTCTATAAGTAACAGACAGTCTTTGGTAAACTGCACACAAATGCGCTTAGTCTGTGGAAATTAACCTGTGTGATGGTCAGAACCCTAGGTCAAGCAGACAGGATCTCAATCCATCATAATTCACTATGATGCAAGGACTCCCATCCACCCCACTGCACTGTGCTCAGACTAAGCATGTTCTTGTGCAGGTGCCTTAAACCGAATGATATTTATTAGCAATTGATTGTTAAATTATAAATCTAGCTGTGTCCTATTCCTTGTTACTCATCTTACAGTGTTTGTAATGCACAATGGGTATCCATTGAACTTGGTGGAGAGTCGGTGCACTTGGCCTTTTACTTTTTCGCTTATAGAAATCAATTGTTTTTTTTTTTTATATTTTTGTGTGTAATTTCTCTTTTATGAAATGAATTATGTTAACTTTCATTTATTTTTTGAAGGGCTTTGGTCATGAATATATTAGAGAGCTGAACAATTCCTTAGAATGGATTTTGGATTCTGGGAAAGATGTTGGAATCAGGTAACACATTTTTTATCAAGCAGATGCAATCTAATTTGAAATGAGTGATCACATTTTCTGTACTTGCCAAACCGATTGTTTTTTTCTCCCTCTAGTGCAGTCAAAAACTTAAATTCTTGCATCCATGCTTAAATCCTCTCTCCATATGATGAATAATGGTAGTGGTCAGACATGGGAATAAGTAGTGATCTATACATTTTTTTTTTCATGGCTAAAATGGCTTTTTTAAATATTTTTCCAACTGTGCAAATGATTGTTGTCCCTTTTCTCAGTGAACCCAATTTAGAGATTCTATCGGGCTCTATTTATAGATTTCTTGAATTCTACTGTGATGTTATGATAAATGGATTTATGATATTCTACACTCCAAATAAAGAATTTTCTTTCAGGTGCTTTGGGGATGTGGAAGATGCTGAGTTGCATATAAGTGATGTGAAATACTTGGAATCAACTCGACCACAAATGTCATTTGTGTGTCGTATTCGCCGTGCCATCGTGACGGTAGCACACAGATTATCACTCTTGCTTCTAGGTAACTTCCCATGCTGTAAATTGTACCTGTCCTCTATTTACCTGTTTAGTACTGGTTCCACCGTTTCATAAACTGTTCTTTGGTAGAAGTTGTCTAAAAATGTAATGATTGACTTGATTTTTTGCTAGAAAAATGTTCCTGAGGTTTGTTACATTTACAGGTTGAATTGTTGGATAAGGTTTTAGAATAGTCTCTGCTGACTCTGCTGTAGACTGTTTTTGTTTTGTTTTTTTTAATTAATATTCAATACTAAACACTTAATTTATGAAATGTACTTCACATGTAATATGTTAAAGAGGACCTGTCGCCCACTAGTAAGCAGCTCCTAGTGCTAAAAAAACGATGCAGCAGTGTTACAATGTTAGCATTATCGGAAACCTCTGATAACGCTAACACTTTACTATAAAGTGATTGAACTCTGTTAGGTAAAGAACTTTGTATACATGAGGGGGTAACATGTTATTGATAGATCAAACTAAACTACAATTGTGAAGTATATAACCAGGGGTGCATATACCGCAGGAAGAAAATATGGAGGTTCATTTATTTATTTTTTTAAACATGGAATTGGGTGTAAACCACACGCTTGGCTCACTGAAATTTTTTCTTTCTTTTATATTCGCAAAGGTGTTTCTGTTGTTTTTGGAGTGCTTCACTATATGCGATACCGCTGGAAGAAAGAAGAGGAGGAGACTAAACAAATGTATGACCTTGTGGTGAAAATCATAGGTTAGTATTAAAGTTGCTTTCATGCACTGGGTACGCTGCCATTTTACCGTAGTGTTTTGTTTTTAGAAATCTTTAATCCTGCACAGATTTCAAAAGCTAGTGGTAAATTGAGCTCAATATGATTTAGAGGGGTTATGAAAGCTGCTGCAAATGTTCTAAAACAAAATATTTCTCGTGTCTAAATCCCCCTTATATTTCGGTGCTGGTGATTCGATTGCTCTCCTTGTATTTATATGTAGGCGTGCAGTAATATGTCATGTGATTGCAGTGGCCAGTAGCTTGACTGGGACATTTCACAGACCAAGCACTGTTATGCAGGAAAACTTTGCTGTTTTATAATGATGGTTTTTAGTACAGAGGTGGTGGTCCAGGGACTTTCCATTGCATATGATGCTTGGAGTCCCATCCCTGGAAGGGGTAGCCACTAGACAGTACTTGCATCATGGACTGAACCCATTTAGAAGGGTTATTTCAGGTGCATTTTATGTTGCCATTTATAGTTTGTTTTGCCATTGTATTTTACAAGTGTACTGGTATAAATGGCAGCTTCAGCTTAAAGGGGTTACCTTGTAAATAAATAAGATTTTATTTTAAAATCACAGAATGGTTCTCCTGCATAATGGTTTAGTCTCCTTGTGGTGTCTTGAGACATAACCTATATCTTAGCATTTATTTTGGTTAATTCTCACAGCATCAGGATTTCTGATCTTCTTAATGAAAAGTCTCAATCCTTTGGCAACCTTTTTCTGCATCTTTCCCTCCCTCACTGTTTTTGTTCCTGTCATATATTTCTTCTATCAAAGTATCTTCAACCACTCTCCATCTGTATCTGCACCAAAAGCTCTACCAAAGTTCTCTCCCACCCTCTCTCTTCCTCTTTGCTGGTTTATATATGTACTGCCTGGCTTCCCATCCCTCTTTCCATGCACCTCCTGATTCCTTAATTGCCTGATTTACGTGACACAACAAGTAATGCTAACTACATTATTCGGCAAGTAGAAAGTGACCATATAAGGTGTTAAGATATTGGAGACAAACTACTAAGCCCCCCAACACCCATTTAGGGATTTGGGTCAAATGTGTCACAAATTGCTTAGTTGTTACAAGAAGAGGGCCCATGACCGCTACTTGAAGTCTGATAAGCCACTACTGACGTGCTCTCTGCACAAGTGTTGAGGAAGCGGTAAGGGAGGGACAGTGTAACAGCCTGTAAAGCCTATTAGTATAAGAAGGAAGGAGGCCTTAGATAAAAATATAAGATTACTGCAATCAAGGTGCCTTAATCTGTACGTGTGTGTTACTGGTCTATCATGCCTGATGTTGATGGCAGGTTTCCTTTAAAGGGAACCTGTCACCAGGGACCCCATTTTCACCAAAGACAAGTTAGAGAAGCCCATTATAGCGACATTGCAAATCTGCCTTTCTGCTTTCTCTAAGCATTTGCATTACAATATCATTGTGTATACACTTTACCTTGCACCCTGATAGAATCCTCTGTGTAGTCCTACGGGTGGGGCTTTAGCTTGGATGCATTTCAAAAAACATGTGTCTTATCTTTGCTGACTGCTCAGCTCTTGGCCCCCACCTTTGTGCTCCTGTACAGCTCCTCCCTCACCCACTGATGTCAGCTTACAAGGCTGTGACCTCTGTTAAAGGGGTTGTCCGAGTGCTATGAAAATTAACTAAAGGTGTCCGGCTGCTTAAAAAATAAAGAACTACTTACCTTCCGGTGCCCTCCGGTGTCCCGCGCAAATATGGCCGCCGGAGCAGCGCTGGACTCCGCTTCCGGCCAGACCCGACAACCTTCCGGCCTGCATTCACAGGGATGGATAGTCGTGCCCGGCCGGAGTCCAGAGCTGCTCCGGCGGCCATGTTTGTTTACATGGTGACTGGAGCAACAGCAGCGCGGGGCACCCACAAGGTGCCGGAAGGTAAGTAGTTCTTTTTTTTTAAGCAGCCACCTTTAGTTAATTTTCATAGCTCTCGGACAACCCCTTTAATGAGCACGAGGGAGGAGCTGTACAACAAGAGCACAGAGGAGCAGGCCAAGAGGTGAGAAGTTTGCAGCACAGACAAGTCATATGTTGTTTTTTGAAATGCAACCCAACCCCTAGGACTACACAGAGGATTCTGTCAGGGTGCAAGGTAAGTTATAAAAACACTTAGGTTGTAAAAGCCCATTACAGCTGCATCTGCATTACAATATGTCTTTAGTTAAAATTAGGTCCCTAGTGACAGGTTCCCTGTAATAAAGCACATCCCCTACTCATAACAAAAAATAAGATTTTGCCTGTCAAAATCCTATAAACACTTTTTTTTTTTTTTTAACAAGAACATAATTAAAGTGTACACTGTCTGACATGGTGTTGCTTGGGTTGGTTTGCTGACTTGCCTTGTGTAACATTTCTTGGATCATAAAGGTGTGTGTATAATTATACCTTCAGATGTTTTAAAAAGTCATAATGAAGCTTGCCAAGAAAATAAAGAACTAGAGCCATATACGCCAATCCCCCATGTAAGAGATTCCTTGATACCTCCGGCTGACAGGTATGTTAATGTTAATTTTGTTTATGCGATTTGATGGTAAAACATCTGTTTTGCCAAAGACCAAATAATCAGTAACTTCATAATATTTTTTAGATATCCTTTTTAAACTTGTATGTATTTCCAAGGCAAATTGAAATTGTTTAACCCTTTCACGACCCGTGACGTAATAGCACTTCACGGGTCAGCCGCGGGTGAATGGAGAGGGCTCACGGGCTGAGCCCTCTCCATAGCCGGTGAGTCTTTGCGGCATATCACAGCAAAGACTTAACGTTAACACCCATGATCGGGGAGCGACGATCCTTTACCATTTCTTGTTTTTACCCTTTCATTACAACGTGGTATCAGAACAATTTTCTACATGAGTTTTTAATTTTTGTAAATGTATGTAAACAAATTTGTCATCTAACTGATCGCACCGACCCAAAAAATAAAGTAGACCTGTCATTTGGGGTGCACAGTGAAAGCCGTAAAATCCAAGCCCATTTTTAATTTTCTGGCTTCCCAGTACACGGCATGAAATAATAAATACAATCTCTATGAAGTGCAATTTGTTATGCAGAAAACAAGCCATCACACACCTCTGTACGTGTGAAAATAAATAAGTTGTAGATTTTTGTGGGAGTGAAAAATGGACATGGAAAAAAAACAAAGGGTGAGGTCCTTAAGGGAACCTACCACCCCGATTCTACCTATAAAGGTAGAAGGGGTGGTAGGTGGATGGATGGGACGTGAGGATTAGCCCAAAAAAGGGCTATCCTCACGTCCCATGCGCACCGAAGGGCGGCACCCATCCAGGCCAAGCAGCCGAACTAAGGCTTGCAGCTACCAAGCTCTCGCCGCAGATTTCTGTAGCTAGTCGACTATCAGCCTCATCCGCTACTCCACCCCCGCATAGCCCACAAAAAATTTGCTATAGATTAAGTTTTGTAAATACACCCCTGGAACTGAAGAATTCCCAAAAGGGCTATCGCACTCCATCTCCCACGACCCCCCTTCGACCTATTATAGTAATCGGGGTGGTGAGTGCCCTTAAAGGTTACTACATATGGGAAAAACAAAGTTGCCTTTACAACACCCTGTTACTAATAGCGCTGATCTTTTTTAGGGAGAGACCCTACTTCCCGGGGACTCATATTCTTGAAGGGAACGGACACCGCAAAAGCCTTCACTCTTCTTCTAATCACCTCACCTCCATTTTTGCATGTTATGTACCAAAACCTGGAGTCCAGTTTTTTGGGTCTTTCATTAATACTTGGTAATTGATTGTATGTTGGGTCACGCTTTTTAGCAGGCTACATCCCTTTTCCTTAGAGAACTGATCTAAAAACAATAAAATCAATTAAACTTGTTGGTTACTCCGCAACCAAGTTCCAAATGTGATCAAAATATAAAACCATTATTCCTAGTGTTTTTTACCCATTACAAAATGGCACTCACATGTTCCAAAATCCCACTTTCATATTTTTACAACACATAAAAATTAAAGATTGATCAGGATGCAAACAGTCCAACAAAATGTGGTATGCATGTAGGTCGGCTCATCCTGCAAATTTGCAACCATCGCACACTCTGTACCTGAAGTGTGAAAAAGTCGTTAGTTCAGAAGATTGAGAAGCTAAACTTTTTTTTTTTTTTTCTTTTTTAGGATTAACTTTTTTTACAATATTCATTAAAGCACAATAAAGCTTTATAAATGTGGTAACCCCTGATGTACCTTCCAAAGTAGTAAAGGTCAGTTTGGCATGCCACATGAATTCCCCAATAGAAATGTACAATTGGTGTTTTTATATTCATCCATGTCACTGCAGTAGAGAATTTCATCCCCCCCTGTTTTCCGATACTAGATTGCATAGAATATTAAATGTTAGCAATACTTTTTTATTTTTTTTCTTTCTATAATTTAAACAATCCAAACATCGTCACATCTCTACACCCCAAAAAATCAATAAATATATGAAAAAAAAAAATTTAGGCTTAAATTGGGCATGGTGCATTACTGTTACTTTGGCACGGCAATAATACTATCTGAAGTCAACAACGTTGTTTTTTTTTTTTTTTTTTTTGCTCAGAAAAAAAATGAAGAAAGTTTGGGAAAGAGCAGTGGAATTCCTGGCTGCAAATGAATCCCGTGTACGCACTGAAACAAAGAAATTAGGAGGAGCAGACTTCCTTGTATGGAAATGGACTCAGCCTTCTTCATGTGAAAAGCCTTCAGTCATCCCTTCTAAAATGTGGCAAGGTCATGGTAGGATAACACACAAGGTGTCTTTAAAGTGATAAACTCTGCTTTCATTTTGCAACTTGCTGTTAGTTTATCTTGCAATAAGTATTATTGCTTCACAATTATTGAGTGTGCATACTGAACTAACCCAGCAGAGCAGGAATGTATTCTTGCTTTCATACCGATACTATTTAGTGAACAATATACTAAATGTAGTTTGCAGATAATTACAATAACTGGGTTACCTCTTAAACCGTGTTGTGCCTTTATTGCAGCTTTCCATTTGGATAAAAGAAATTCCCCACCAAACAGCCTCACTCCTTGTTTAAAGATACGGAACATGTTTGATCCAGTCATGTAAGTGTATTTGAGAATGTTTGCAATTTTAGCAAGTTATTTTAAATTTTTTTTAATCTGACCTCATTCACAGATTGGTTCTTTTACTTAATGGTTTCTACAATTGCTATATTGGGAGGTAGCTGATTATATTAAAAGGGTGTTAGACAAAATCCTGCCAGTAAATCCCCTGCTGTTCTAGCCACCAGTCTCTGTTAACTGGACAAAGTAGTGACATGACTGTCTACTCATGGGATCAAGCACCCAGTTGCTGACATCACTTGCAAGGCTAAAACAAAGTACGCAAATACCAGGGGGCATGATAAAACTGATCAGTATGGGTGCTATTTACCAAGTAAGGTACAGGAGGTTGTGCCACCCCAATTCTAAGTTTTGAGCGGACCCCTGATTTTAAAGGTGAAGCTAACTCTTAAAAAAATATATTTTTCTGGCAGCTTGACGTCATGTACTACTTGAAACCATGGTTTTCCTGAGCTTTTTGCCGTAGAAAAAAAAAAGTTGTAAAGAGGTTTTTTGCAACTGTTTCCATCACTTCACTATACAGGCAGTCCCCGGGTTACATACAAGATGGGGTCTGTAGGTTTGTTCTTAAGTTGAGTTTGTATGTAAGTCGGAATCGTATACTTTATCATTGTAAGCCCAGGCCAAATTTTTTTTGTTTTTCTGTGACAATTGGATTTTAAAAATGTTGGATTGTCATAAGGACCAGGATTAATAATAAATCTTAATTACAGGCACCATTGATTACTGTTAAAGCTGTTTATTAGCCTAGGACTAAGTACAGTAAATTACCAAAATCCACAGGTCTGTTTGTAACTAGGGGTCGTATGTAAGTCAGTTGTTCTTAAGTAGGGGACCGCCTGTACTAGCATAAACATACTACTAGTGGCTAATTAATTGATATTTTCTATTGCTGGGGAAATCAAAATGTTATTGCAGGTGAGACGCTGAGCAATTGGCTGTGGTGTGGATAAAGCAGGAAAAAAACAGACTGCCTTGTACAATGCATCAGTGCAGAATTTACTGCAGGATTTTCAGCCTTTCATTTTATGCAATATCATCTCTATGCAACCTTGCACTGTACCTTTTACATAGGAAGTACAGCAACTCTGTACTATAACTAAACTCTTTGTTTTTTTTAAGAATACAACTCTCAGTTCATTTAGAAATATCTTGAAGGGAAGAAAATTTAGTGCCCCACCAAATTTTTTTTTTTTTTTAAACAAATGTTTGTATAGGCAGACTGATGTTCACTTGTGGCAAAATAACTGCACAAAAAGCATAAATTTGATCATTAAGATGCGCCCCAATACTATTTTTTGATGGCGTATGTTCAGATGTTCTCCAGATGATTGTAGTCTGTGGACTATTAGGCGTTCATTGCTGAGCTGCTTCTGCACTTTCCATTTTTAAAATTTAGAGCTATTTCAGGTTCAGTCTGCTGGCAAACCACAAGGGTTGATGGCGCCAGATAAGGCTGATGTAGGTCCTTAGGAAAGCTGTTTCCACATTTTCAGCAATAAAGACAAGACCATAATGGGGTTGGTCAAGGAACCAGGGGGCAGACCTGGGCTGTGGAGAGTTTCACTTCTGACACAATTTCGCTTGCCTCCCTACCCCCCCCCCCCTTCCTTATATGAATTCAGACCTTTTAATGTGCCTCAAGATTTATATAGTTTTGTCACCACTAAAAAGGAGGGTTCTTCTTTCTTTAGGGAAATTGGAGATCATTGGCATTTAGCGATACAAGAAGCAATTCTGGAGAAATGCAGCGATAATGAAGGGATTGTTCACATTGCAGTTGATAAAAATTCCCGTGAGGTAAGTCGCCTTTCTTTACAATTCACTTTAATTATTCCATTAATTCATTCTAGTAATTTTGACACTTTTGGTTTCAGGGTTGTGTATATGTAAAGTGTCTGTCGCCAGACTATGCAGGAAAGGCATTCAAGGCACTGCATGGATCTTGGTTTGATGGTAAGGCTTTCCACTTTCTGTCCCTCTTGTATATCATCTGTTTAGATGAAGTGCACATTTTAAAAAGATATTATTTTCCCTCCTTCAGGAAAGCTGGTGACTGTAAAATATTTGCGATTGGACAGATATCATCATCGTTTTCCTCAGGCGCTCACTTGCAACACTCCTTTGAAGCCTTTAAACAAACAAATGAACTCTCTGTCACAGTTAAATCTGCGAACAGGCACATCTCCATCATCTAAGAAAGTCGGCTTTGTCAATAAATGACTTGTTATGAATTCTGGTGCAGCAGGGATGGGGGTCCTGACTTGCACCTGTCTTCCCTTTTTTTTTTTGTCATTTTGATTCCTCCCCCCCCCCCCCCCCCCCCTTATCTTCATCAGTATATCCACATTTCCAGTGAGAACACAGGTTGTTCAGTCCTGCTAAATAATCATCCAAAGGACATTACAAGACTAACAGAGAAACTAGTGGTTTACATGACATCTTGTATTAGAGGACAGCAGCGTTTTCATGACCAATCTGAGATGATCGTGGCTTGTTTGAACCATATGACTGATTTCTTGAAGTGAAACGTGGAAGATAATTTATTGAATTCCTATGGGATCCTGCACACTATTTTGTCATTTATATCTATACTCTTAATAGTAACTTGTACATTTTTTGAGGTTTACTATATGACTTCTGCTGCTGTAGATAGTAATTTTGTTACAGCTGAAGTACAGGGAATATCTGGCTTGGTTTACCAAGAGGAGAATCATAAGACATGTACTTTGCCTTTTGTATTTAAGTGTAATTGACGGTGGTGGTGGCGGCAAAAGTCTTGTGCAAATGTTTGCTTACAAGCAGTAAATAAGCTTCCTATTTTATTCATAACATAATGTTATTTTATATAATAATTGGCTGCACCATCTCATAAAGGTCAAACAGCCGGTTACCTTTAAAAGTATTAGATACAAATTTAAATATCTTTTATAGGTTTTATATAAAATGTCTGACTTTGTTTCATGTGAGGTCTGAAACCAATTGTAAAGATTCAAATGATTGTGAGCAATAAAAAGCAATTGGCAGATGCTGGACAATTTATTTTGTGAAATGATGTATTTATTCCAACTTATTAGGACAGGGTATGGTCGATATTGCAGTATGTCTCCCATCTTTAATTTTCTTGTTTTGTTTTCCCATGATGTTGGCCTCCACACTTTAGCAAATGTAAAGATGAAGCCGGTGAATTTTGTTCCCACCTAATACATTGGGTCTTGACACCTAAATCTGTAGTAAATGTATAAAAAAGGAAGTTGCCTGTATTCCTCACTATTAAAGTTTTGATTTAATATTAAAACCAGCCGTAACTCTACTTCGTTTTCTACATGGTACATAGCCAGGTTGTGTTTATCCTAAATCTAAAAACCTTAGTCTAGCCTGAATGGATTCGTAACAAGCCCCTGCATTCTTGTATCGCAATGCATAACTTCAGTTGAAGGAGTCGCTGCTTTCTAGCTTTAAAAGGATCTGTTGGCTCTTCTGCTGTACAAGCAAATATTTATTTACCCTATAATATGAGCCCCTTTAGAATATGTTCTTATAAACTGTTTTCTGTTTGTTTTTGTTTTGTGTGTTTTTGTTTGTTGTTTGACATTCAGGAGCTTGGTCTCTCCACCTTGGGATCCTGCAAAAATCTGCAGTGGAAATTTGTCACTGAATGATTTTTCTCTTTCTGCAGTATATGTATGGGATTTGTATAAATCCCATTTATTATGTTACTGCTGTAGAACACAAAGGATTTTCTGCACATAAAACGCATTGTGTGCTGGTAGCCAAAGGGTAAATTCCTTCAGCTCTGCTACTTCCAAGTAGTCTTTGCGACTTTTTGAGGATTAATGCCTGCTTAAGAGAACACACAAAAAAAATGGAATCTTAAAGTGGAGGTGGGAGACTTTACAGCCATGCCCAGGTCTCACGAAGTATCCACATGTATGGCAAGATCTATTCTGTTGTCACTTGAAGAGCTAGTTTACACCAAAAGATCAAAAGAGGATCTCATTGCTTTCTTGCCATTAGTTTAAATTTTTTTTTTTTTTTTGTTTCCATTCTTGTATTTGAGACCTTACAGTCGGGATCTGTATATGAAGATTGAACTGCCATACCAATTCTACTGGTGCCCCCCCCAAACCAACCAAACTTTCCCTCCTGGCCGGTCCCGCAGAGATCCTCTTTTGATCTTTTGGTTGTTGGATATACTCCAGCTCTTCATTGACACAGAATAGATCTTGCATACTGTGTGATTACCGTGAGCACGGGGCATGGCTGTAAAGGGCTCACCACCTCCCACTTTAAGACATTCGATTTTTGTTCTCGTGTGTTATCCTCTAAGCAGAGCATTAATCCTCAAAAAAGTCGCAAGAGACTACTTGGAAAAGTAGTGCAGCAGCTGGAAGGAATTTACCTTTGGCTACAGCACGCACACAATGCGTTTATGGCAGAAAAGAATATCCTTTTGGTTCTACAGCGCAACATAATAAATGAGTGATTTATACAAATCCCATACATATACTGCAGGAAAGAGAAATAATCATTTCAGTGCACAAACTTTCTCACTGCAGATTTTTGCAGCCTCCCAATGGTGGGATGGTTCTGAGACCAATGAGCTCACCCTGAAGTCAAACAACAAACCAAAAAAACACACCAAAACAAAACACACACAGGACACAGTTTGATAACAGAACTATATTCTTAAAGCGGGCTCAATGAAGTCACGGTAAAATAAATATTGCTTGTACAGCAGACAAGAAGCCAACAGAAGTCCTTGTAAAGCAGACAAGCAGCGATCCTTCATGAAGTATGCATTGCGATCAGAATGCAGGGATGTTCGAATCCATTCAGGCTTAGAACTTAAGGTTTTTTAGATTTAGGATACAAGCAACTCCTGGCTATGTACCATGTAGATAACGAATAGATAGGTAGAGAGTTCACGGCTGGTTTATAAAACTCAAAACTATTAAATGTGACGGATACCAGGTCACCCTGTCCTTTTTATACATTTACTACAGACTTTTAGGGTCAAGACCCAATGTATTAGGGGGAACAAAAACTTCACGCAGGCCTTTTTTCTCATCTTTACCATTTAGCAAAGTGTGTGAGGCTCGAACCCTAGGATGGCTGAAAGAACAAAAACCAACGAAAAATTAAACAGATGGGAGACATCACTGCAATATCGACCATAACACTTGCTCAATAAGGAGGTAATATGAATTACATCATTTCCAAAATAAATATTGGTCCAGGCATCTGCCAATTGCTTTTTTATTGCTCACAATCATTTGAATCGTTACAATTGGTTGCATGACCCCATGAAAACAAAGTCAGACATTTTATATAAAACCTAAAAAGATATTTAAATTTGTTATCTTAATACTTTTAAAGGTACCGGGTGCGTATCTGTTTGACCTCTTATGAGATGGTTTGTGCAGCAATTATTTATCTAAATAACAATTATGTGTATTGAATAAAATAAGGAAGCTGTTTTACTGCTTGGTAAGCAAACATTTGCACAAAGACTTTGCCGCCACCAACACCACCGTTCCACATTACACTTAAATTACAAATAACGGCCAAAGTACAGTGTCTTATGATTTCTCTTTGGTTAAACAGACACAGATATTCCTTGTACATTCAGGCTAAATAAATGTTACTATGAGTAGGCCCAGAAGAAAGTAAGTCATATAGTCAATACCTCAAACAAATCTTGGACAAGTTACTTTATAGAGAGTATAGATAGCTAAATATGAACAAAATATTAAGTAGTGTGCTAGGAGCCCAGAGGATTCAATGACAATTATCTTCCACAGTTTACATTCAACGAAAAACAGTCAATGGTCGTTCAAGACAACCACGCTTCATCAGCGATCAGGTATTGGGTCATCAAAACGTGCTCCTCTGAGATACACGAGTGTCATGTAAAACATAGTTTCCTCGTTAGTCATTGGTAAGTTCCTTGGTATGATATTCGCAGGAACGAGATCAACTTTTCGTCTTATTGAACTGTTCTCACTGGGAAAAAATGTGGATCTAACTGAGAATGATAATTGGGGGGGGGAGGGGGGGGGGGGGGGGAGGAGGAGGATTATCAAAGATGACAAAAAAACATAAAGGGAAGACAGGTGCACAGCCCGACCCAATCCCTGTGCTACTGCAGAAGTCATAACAAGTCATTATTGACAAGCGCCTTCTATGATGATGGACCGAGATGTGCTGCTGTTCGGCAGATTTACTGTGACAGAAAGAGTTCATTTGTTGTTTTAAAGGTTCAAAGGCAGTGTTGACAAGATGAGCCGATTAGTGAGGAAAACGATGATGTAGCTTGATTCTTGTACCAATGCTGCAATAAATTTACCACGTCACCAGTTTCTGCAGTAGGAGGAAAATAATTCTTTTTGAAAAAATGTCGCACTTCATCTAAAATGATATCTTATAAAGAGGACGAAAGTGGAAAGGAAAAGCCTTACATCAAACCAAGATCATGCAGTGCTGAATGCCTTCGCATAGTTGGCGACAAGGACCACTTTACATATACACGACACCCTAAAACAAAAAAGTGTCAAAATTACTAGGATGAATAATGGAATAATTTTAAAGTGGAACTTTGCTAAAGAAAGACGATCTACCCACGGCTTGATTCATTTATCATCTGCCATGTGGACTCACAATCCCTTTCTTACGATCGCTGCCTGCATTCTCCAGAATTGCTTCTTGTATCGCTAAAATGCATGATCTCCAATTCCATTCTCTAAAGATAAGAAGCAACGCCCTCCTTTTTCGTGGTGACACAAAAACTATCATAAATCTTGAGGCGACACTTAAAAGGTCTAATCTGCAATATAACGGACAGAGGGGGGGGGCTGGGGGACACGGGCAGGCGAAATGGTGTCAGAAATACTAATACGTTCTGCACATCGAGCCTCAGCTTGCCCCTGGTTCCTTGACTATAACCCCATTAGAGGTTTGTCGTTTATTGCTAATGAACATGTCGTGGAAACAGACTTTACTAAGGCTACATAGGATTATCTGGCGCCATCAACCCTGCGGTTGCCAGCAGACTGACTTGCAAATAGCTCTAAATTTAAAAATGGAAGTGGCATCGTAAGGCAGCAAGCAGCTCAGAATGAATAGCCCCTAATAGTCCAAGTGATACAAATCTGGAGAAAACTCTGAAACATAACGCCATCAGACAAACAAGTAAGTGTAGGCTGCGCATCTAATGATCAAATTTTATGGGCTTTTTGTGCATGTATTGCCACAAGTGTAACTCAGGTCTGCCTATTACAAAACTTGTTGCTTTAAGAAAAAGCAAGTAAAAAATTATTGGAGCGGGGGCACCCTAAATTCTTCCCTATCAAGGAATCTAAATGACACGCAGAAGTTGGTTCTTATTAAGAGAAATCACATTCAAGATCGTAAGTTATTGTAACGAGTTGCTGTCACTCCCATTGATAAAAGGGTTACCGATCTGCATAAGGTTGGCTATAGTGCATATTGCATATAAAATGAATGGTGAGTCTGCAGTAAATTTGCTTATGGCAGAGTAAAATATCTTTTCGTCTATGATGCAGTGACCAAGCGGACAAGATGCTACTGCTGTTTCCGGTTATACTCAATCGACAGCCATGTCAAGATGTTCAGCCCAACTCAACATGTTGTTCCCCAAGAAAATCCATCAACTTAATTAGCCAATAGTAGTATGTTTAGCTTGTACAGCGGGTCCTACCTAAGAAACAAGATCGCGACTCTTACATACGACCCCTAGTCTAAACAGGACGGTGGATTTGTTAATTTACTGTACTTAAGTCGCACCTAGGGCTAATTAAAACAGCTTTAACAGTGATTCAAATGGGCTGCACTGTAATTAAAGATTTGTACTATATTAACCTGCGAATCCAATGTGTACACGAGAGGACAAAAATATTGGCCTGGGTCAGTACAGATCGATAAAGTATTACCGATTCATACTTTACATACAAACTCAAACTTAAGAACATAATACCTACAGACACCACTAGCTCCTGTAATGTATACCGGTGCGGGACTGCCATTGTGGTATATGAATGTGTGATGAGAAACAGTTGCAAAAAAACGCTTTTACCTTATTTTTTTTTCTACGCAAAAAGCTCAGGAAAACACATAGGGTTTCAGTTAGTACATGAGTACACGTGTCCAGCAAAATAGGTTAAGAGTAGCTTCACCTTTAAATCAGGGGTTAGCTCAACAGACACTTGCGCATGTTCATAGGTGGGTGCTACACTCGTCCGGAGACCGACTGTGTAATAGCACCCATACTGATCCAGTTTTATCATTGCCCCTCGGCTATTTTGCTGTACTTTGTTTAGCCTTGCAAGTGAGTCAGAAACGGGTGCTTGATCCCATGAGTAGAAGTATGTCACTACTTGTCCAGGTTAACAGAGACGGTGGGCAACCGCACAGCTCACGGGATTTAGGACCGGATTTTGTATATAGCACCCTTTAATTATATCTAGCCTCCCCGACAATATAGCAATTGTAGGAAACCATTAAGTAAAAAGAAACACAATCTGAATGATGTGGTCAGATTATAACAAAATTCGGTAAAATAACTTGCTAAAATTGCAAAACACTATCTCAAATACACTTACATGACTGGTATGTCAAAAATTTCACCGTATTCTTGTACAAGGAGTGAGGCTGTGTTGGTGGGGAATTTTCTTTACTCCAATGGAAGCTGCAATAAAGGCACAACAGTTTTACACGGTTTAAGAGGAACCCGTTATTGTAATTATATGCCAAACTTTACATTAGTATATCGTCATAAATAGTACGACAATGAATATGAAAGCCAAGAAGTACATTCTAGCTTGCTGCGGCGTAGTTCAGTTATGCACACATCAATAATTGTGAGCAGCAAATTAATACTCCGAGTGTGCAAACAGAATTAAGGACCTAACAGCAAGTTGCCAAAATGAAAGCAAGACGTTTATACTGTAAAGACTACCTTGTGTGTATTCCTAACATGACCTTGCCACATTTCTAGAAGGGATGCTGAGGCTTTTCACATGAAGAAGGGCTGAGATCCTTTCAACAAGAAGTTATCCTTCTAATTCTTGTTTCAGTGCGTCACAGTACCGGGTATCGATTGCAGGCCAGGCATGTTCCACTGCTCTTTACCCAAACTTTATTCATTTTTTTGTCTGAGCTAAAAAATAAAAAAACAACACAAACAAAAAGAACAAACCACTGTTGTGACGTCAGATAGTATTATCTGCCTTCGTTCTCATAGTAACAGATACATGCATCATGCCCCAATGTCGCTTAAGCAAAGTTTTTTTTTTTAACTATTTGTTTTTTTTTGTTTATTCAGTGTGTACGAGCTCCAGCGAGTGCTTGTTTAGCTTGAAAAAAAACTACAAAAAAGATCTCCTTTTGGAACTTAATATTCATGCCACTGTATCTGGGAACGGGAACCCATTTCCGCATTTATGCTGACCGGAGGTGCAATCATGGATCCCTATTACAAAAACACCCAATGAGGATCTAGCCCAAAAACAGACGGCTATCTCACGTCCATCTGCCTCAACCTGACCACCTCCTTCGACCTTTTGGAGAATCGGGGTGGTAAGGTTCCCTTAAGGACCTCACCCTTTGTTATTTTCAGTGGTCGCATGTGTTCCATCCCACAAAAATCTACACTATGTTATTTTTCACACGTACAGAGGTGTGTGAGTGGCTAATTTTTTTTTTTTTTTTTTTTGTCACCAATATTGTATTTGAGACCTTACAGTCGGGATCTGTATATGAAGATTGAACTTCCAACTAACTTTTACCCCTTCCTGCTGTAGCCCTTTGTTGAAGGTGGGGAGTGAAAAATTAAAACAAAAACAATCTATAAATTTTTTTTATTTTCCCATGTACATAGCGTGATGGTTTGTTTTCTGCATAACAAGGTGTACTTCAAAATGGTGATATTTATTATTCCATGCTGTGTATGGGGCAGCAGCTCTCTCCCTAATGGCATCCAGGCAGAGAATGATCGGAGCAGCGCGGGCAGGGGCTAGTATATTCCAGGGTCACCTGATTAGGCCATCCAATCTGTAAAATATTTCATACCCAATTGATTACATACATGGTTCCGAAATAACAACCCACTGCGTGGGTCTGTCCAGTTTCCTGTATAGATCTTGTAGCTGTTTGTATATTACCAAATGCTCAACATTGTACTATCGGTGCTGACCACATTGGTGCCATATTGGAAGCAGTAAAGCACTGAACAAATATCCCTCATAGTGGTGAAGCACTGCTGGTCATTACTTCAACTCACTGGAGCTAGAAATTCTACAATTGACTGCTGCTGCTGACACACCCTTTCCAGCATATGTACAGTGGGTACGGAAAGTATTCAGACCCCTTTGAATTTTTCACTTTGTATCATTGCAGCCAATTGGTAAATTGAAAAAAGTTCTTATTTTTGTTTATAATTTTTTACACTGGGCCCCGTATCTTGACAGAAAAAAAATGAAATGTAGATGTTTTTGCTAATTTATTTATTTTATTTAATTCGAAAAACTGAAATATCCCATGATCATAAGTATCCAGCCCTGGTCATCAGTATTTACACCATTTGCTGTAAAACTCATATTTAACTCACATGCTGTTCATTTCCTTCTGATCCTTTTTCAGATGGTTCTACTGTTTCATTGGAGTTCTGTGTTTAACCCCTTCACGCTCTGGCGCCCAATGGCGCCCAAATGTCCGAAATACAACTTTTACACCTTTTTACATGACATAAAAAATGTAATGAAAAGTGATCAAAATGTCGCACAGTCCTCAAAATGGTAGCAATGAAAACGTCACCTCATTTCAACGTCACCGCGATTGTACTGAACCAAAGAATAAAGTATAGGTGTTATTTGGAGCGAAGAGTGAAAGTCGTAAAAACTGAGCCCACAAGAACGTGCCGCACATGCGGGTTTTTTTTTCCAATTTTTCCACATTTGGAATTTTTTTCCTGCTTCCCAGTACATGGCATGGAATAATAAATAACATCATGGGAAAGTAAAATTTGTTACGCACAAAATAAGCCCTCACACAGCTCTGTACACAGAAAAATGAAAAAGTTATGGATTTTTGAAGGTGGAGAACGAGAAATGAGCAAAAAAACCCTGCGTCCTTAGGGGGTTAATGAAACTGATTGGACTTCATTAGGATAGGCACACACATGTCTATATAAGATACCACAGTGTATGTCAGAGAACATGAGAATCATGAGGTTTAAAGGAAATCTACCATTTGCATTATGAACCAAACATACCTTGAGAATGCTGTAGCTACACTGATGCAGAAACATATCTTGTTTAATCCCTGAATCGAGTGGTTTTGCTGAAAAAATAGCAACCACTTATCTGTTCCTGGGTCCCAGTCCACAGCTGGTGTGTGGTCTTTCGACCAGACAGATGGGTTTTAGCACGGCTTCTGCTGTTTCCCTATGGTTTTGCTAAAATTGGGTTAAGGAAGCAGGTCAGGAGGAAGCACAGTAGGAGAAGGAGGTAGCTGGAGAAAAAGATTGATGCCCGGCAATCCTGGAAGCAGTGGCGTAACCAGGAAAGGCAGGGCCCCATAGCAGATTTTTGCATGGGGCCCCCCTTAAAAATATTCATACATACACACAAGTTTATACACTTAAATACACAACATAACATTCTACACTCACTTTTATATTCTCGTCCACACATACAGACATATACACTCATATGCACACATTTATGTACTCATATATACATCTATACACTAATACATACAGTATATACAAACTCACTGTATATACATACAGTATATATGCATCAAAGTTGCATGCATACTGTTTATATACATACATATAGCATACATACATCATATTCTTTTACATATGGTATACACCCAATGTATATACACAAACATGTATAAAGACACCATATGCACACATACTGAATCTATATACAGTATATACACACAAAATGCATATACATACAGCATATACACACATATAGCATACATTCATTAACTATACATACATATATAGGGACTTACATATCTTGCAGTTGGGTGGGTTGGTTATGAGGCATCCTGCGAGCCTAGGAAGTGTGCCGGGTGGGCGGCCGCGGGACCAGGGAGCACGCCAGACGAGCATGCGGGAGCAGGAGGCAAGCCGGGCGGCCGTGGGAGCAGGGAGCAAGCCAAGCAGGAGCAGAGAGCATGCCGGGCGGCCGCGGAAGCAGCATTGAGGGGGCCGGGTTAACGGCCGGGCGGCCACGGGAGCAGCGCTGAGGATAGGTGCGTAGCTGCGGGACCAGGGTACCGGCCTGGCAGCCGCGGTAGAAGTGTGGAAGGTGGGCAGGCAGTTGTGGGACCAGCATCTCAGCCGCGGGAGCAACATGCTGGCCAGGCGGTCTGTGCGCTGGGGACGGGACAGAAACACTGGGGCGGGCCTGACAAAGAGGGGGACGGGCCATTGCATTGACTTTAACGCGTCGTATAGCAGGGCCCGGGCGGGGGTCGGACCGGGTACGGAAATACAGCGCAGTCTCCAGACATTGCGATTGTGCCGCCGGGCCCCGTAGCAGCCGTTACGGCTGCTACGGCGGTAGTTACCCACTGCCTGGAAGGGAGCAGAACATGAGCCAGAGTGCCTCCTGCCTCAGGACCAGTCGCCACTACATTAACCCAGTGGGTAGTTAAGGAAATGTCATGTTACTGTTTCAGTTGTGAGGTACACCCTGGACTTATAGCATTGTGTAGTACACATTTGATTTTGTCCACAATCTGTTGGTGCATGGCAGGGATTGAAAAGTAGTGACAGCTGGGAATGTCATACTGTCGGACAGCTGCTGCCATCAGATCTTTAAAGCTGTCTGTACCCAACAGCCTGAATTGGAGCATTTCAAAGAATGAAAATGCTCAATTCAGGACCATAGTTTGTGCATGTGATGGGCCAAACTTTCTTTTTCTCTCCATGATTTGGAGAAGGAGAGCTGAACAGATGGTGACAGTGTTGGTGCTGGTGGTGGTAGTGGTGGTGGCTCTGTGACTTGGGAGGCTATGGAACAGGTTGGGCCTGCTCAAGCAGCACAGTGAGGCTTAGGTGTTTCCAGGCTTTTTTAGTGTCCCAGTCACTGTAGCTCATGTTTACTCTGCAGGTGCCTAGTCATATATGAGGTGATCTGATTGTTAAGGCTTTGGCCATGCTTTATGGACTTGTGGAACAGCATGCAAATGACACGTCTTCTGCATTCTGTGAGAAAAAAATGCCATGCTGCTGACACCATGTGGGATGGTGTTTGTTTCCTAGGCGTGGGAAGTAGCATTTGATCTTGTGGCTATGGACTGACAACTGGACTGGCAACCTGCTTTGCTGGCTGTCTTTGGCTTCCTGGCCACCACCTCTTCCTCTGAAGTGTCTCTGCCTTCCACCCATGTCACGTCTAGAAACTCATGCTCACCCCTTGCTTCTTCTACCACTGATCCACATATTAATACACACTATTCACTATGATGAGTAAATCTAAGATCCAAGTGTTACACACTATTCACTATATTGAGGACTTTTATCATCCACATATTAATGTGCACTATTCACTATAATGAACACTTATATTAGCCACGTATTAATGTGCACTATTCACTGACAACAACACATTTATTATTATTATTATATATTATTATCTATCTATCCCCTAATAGGCTGTCTGCACATGTTGCAAATCCCAGCAGATTTTATTAATGGATATTGTTGCGGAAAATCCCCAGCGTAAAACAGTAGCATTAAAGTGAATGTAATTTGAAAAATTTTTTTTGTCCCTGCATATTTTTGCAAGCATTTTTCTACATTGAAGTCAAAGGGCATGTGAAAATCTGCATAAAATCTTCACCATGAAGTGAATTTGAGGCAGATTATTGTTTGAAATTATGAGGGCATCTGGCAAACCAAAACAGGTAAAAAAAAAAGACATGCAGAAAAACCACATGTATCAGAATCTGTTTCGCAATGACAATCCGCAACCTGTGCAGATACCCAAATAATTATTGTTCTTGATTTTCTTCAACATGGCCTGGGTAAAGTTTTATCTGGGACCAATAAATGTTTTAGTATTGGCTCCAGGTGGAGTAAAAAAAAGAAGAAAAAAAATACTTACCTTGGCCCTTACCTCCAGTTCATTGTGGCTCCGGCCGTCAACTTTATACCTTCTAGAAGAGTGGTCAGCCTTTCTTCCATAGAGCCAGATATCTTCAGAAAACATCATCCATCCATTGTGTAAGGAAAAGTTATACAATTTTACAATATACTTTCTGTATCAATTCCTCACTGTTCTCTAGATGTTTGCTTGCTGTCATCCCATAGAAAGCTTAATTGTTTACTTCCAGTGGAAAGAAATCTGTCCGTTGTCATGTGATGTGACACAAGAGCATTAGCCGTACTACAGTAACAGAGTAACAAAGCTTTGCAGTCAGTCAGTGTCAGTGCTCAACTCTTTTCAAGGAATAGTAGTTCAAAGAGAATGAGTGGTCTCACCACCTGTTCACAGGTTAGAAATAGAAGATCGCCCAGGCACGCTGCTTTACTTTCCGTCTCCCTCCTATGGATCCAAAGCCAGTCCTCGTATCACCCCCGTAAACGTGGGGTACTGTAGATCCTATACCAGGGAGCAAATGGAAATATAGTGCAGACCTCCAGGGTAAAGAAAGGATTTTTATTTGTGTATACTCACAAAGTATCAGTAAAAACATGCGTAGCAGTAAAAGCATGTAGCGTCAAACACCTCGTCCGACCCAGGTTTCGCCTCTTCAGGCTTCTTCCGGGGTCTCTGGCTCCTCACATTTTATTCTCCAGCTTCAGAACAGTCCATTTTCTACATTTAATAACAAAGCTTTGCACCTGCGTGTCCTTGACAAGATCATGGACAGATTTCTATCCACTGGAAGTAAACAATGAAGTGGTGTATAGGACAGCAAGCAGAGATCTAGAAAACTGTGTAGAATTGCTATTTGAAATTATGAGGGCATCTGGCAAACCAAAACAGGTAAAAAAAAAGACATGCAGAAAAACCACATGTATCAGAATCTGTTTCTCAATGACAATCCGCAAACTGTGCAGATACCCAAATAGTTATTGTTCTTGATTTTCTTCAACATGGCCTGGGTAAAGTTTTACCTGGGACCAATAAATGTTTTAGTATTGGCTCCAGGTGGAGTAAAAAAAAGAAGAAAAAAAATACTTACCTTGGCCCTTACCTCCAGTTCATTGTGGCTCCCGCCGTCAACTTTATACCTTCTGGAAGAGTGGTCAGTCTTTCTTCCATAGAGCCAGATATCTTCAGAAAACATCATCCATCCATTGTGTAAGGAAAAGTTATACAATTTTACAATATACTTTCTGTATCAATTCCTCACTGTTCTCTAGATTTTTGCTTGCTGTCATCCCATAGAAAGCTTAATTGTTTACTTCCAGTGGAAAGAAATCTGTCCATTGTCATGTGATGTGACACAAGTGCATAAGCCGTACCACAGTAACAGAGTAACAAAGCTTTGCAGTCAGTCAGTGTCAGTGCTCAACTCTTTTCAAGGAATAGTAGTTCAAACAGAATGAGTGGTCTCACCACCTGTTCACAGGTTAGAAATAGAAGATCGCCCAGGCACGCTGCTTTACTTTCCGTTTCCCTCCTATGGATCCAAAGCCAGTCCTCGTATCACCCCCGTAAACGTGGGGTACTGTAGATCCTATACCAGGGAGCAAATGGAAAGATAGTGCAGACCTCCAGGGTAAAGAAAGGATTTTTATTTGTGTATACTCACAAGGTAGCAGTAAAAGCATGTAGCGTCAAACACCTCGCCCGACCCAGGTTTCGCCTCTTCAGGCTTCTTCCGGGGCCCCTGGCTCCTCACATTTTATTCTCCAGCTTCAGAACAGTCCATTTTCTACATTTAATAACAAAGCTTTGCACCTGCGTGTCCTTGACAAGATCATGGACAGATTTCTATCCACTGGAAGTAAACAATGAAGTGTTGTATAGGACAGCAAGCAGAGATCTAGAAAACTGTGTAGAATTGCTACAGAAAGTATATTTGAAAATTGTACTTTTTCTTACACAAATCATATCAATTATTGGTTGAAAGTGGACAACCCCTTTAAGTGGACCTTTATATATATAGCAGTAAGGAAAAACCAAGTCCGCACAGTGGGAAAAAACCTCAACTGAGAGGGTATGCTAAGCCTCCACGGATCCTGGCGAGATCCCTTGTAACAAAATAGATAAAAAGCAGGCAGCAGTACGGATTTCCAAAAATATCAAAGAGGTGAAGTTTATTTAGAGAGTGGTGACGTTTTGGTGTGAACCACCTTCATCAAGCACTTTAACAAGTGAATCCAGTGGGTAAACAGGAAATACATGATACAACAATGAATACAAGTGGGCATGTCATAAAGTGCAAAGAGGGATGTTGGCCTTTTAGAACCCAAACTTGACAGAAATTCTTTACATGTGTCAGGATGCATTTAGAGAGCCCTAGTGGAATCAAACAGAAGAGAACCTGAAAAGTGACCCTAATTTTTGAACACACACCCCTTGGAGGATTTAGCAAGGTGTGATATGTGGTGTATTGTAATATAAGTGGTGTAGTGAGCATTTTGAACATACAGGTGGTTTCCAAATATGATGTGCAATGGATGGAAGATGGAAATTACGATTATTTCTGGAAAGTTTGGTGCCCATTATGTGACACCCAGATTGTGCCACTGTGAAATGTCAGCTCTCTGATTAGGAATCATGTTTCCTGACATGAGAAAACCCAACATGTGATCCTAAATGCTTGCCAGAAAATACAACAGGGCTCCGCAATGATATAGCACCATGTGTATTTGAGGCAAAACTTGAAGAATTGTGAAGAAAAACTTGAAGATGTGTTAACAAACCCAGAGGCTTAGATGGGAAATAGAAAACCTAAAAAAATAAAACCCACAAGTGACCCTAGTTTGCAAACTATATGCCTCAATGAATATTTCGTTTTACCAAAATGAATTCACAACAAAGGTTGGACGCAAATTGTGAATGCAATTATAATAATAATTCCTTTGTTTATATAGCACACACATATATGCAATGCTTGCAGAGCTTGCCAAATTGGTCCCTGTCCCCAATGGGGCTCACAATCTAATCAACCTACCAGTATGTTTTGCAGTGTGGGAGGAAACCAGAGAAAACCCACGCAAACACGGAGAGAACATACAAACACTTTGCCGATGTTGACCTTGGGACTTGAACGCAGGTCCCCAGCGCTGCAAGTCTGTAATGCTAACCACTAAGCCACCGTGCTGACCCTAATGCAATGCGTATAAGGCGGTGGAATATACCAGGGGAGCAACTAAAATTTTGTCACTCTGGCGTTCCCGCAGGTCTTGTAGTAGTATATTGTATAGTGTCCTTTCTAACCCCTCTTTTTCAGAGTCCTTCTTTTAGAAGCAGACTTGAGGAATTCACTGTGAAAATGTTGTCCTGGTAAAACACGGGGGGCATCTAATCCAGAGGTACTGGGGCAATGTCCTTCTTGTCCAAATATGAGTGCCTTAATCACGACCTCTTGAAAATGTAGAAATGATATGGCATGACCTGCACATTGGAACTGCACGTAAGACTTGAACTGATGCATGCCACCTATGTATTTATTGTAAGCCAGGATGCCATCTGGCTTGGTACCTTGTACAGGGGTGAGAGTGCTGGAGTCTCCATGAATTGTGGTCAGAACAAGGACTTCTCTTTTTTCCTTATACTTGACTAACACCATGTTCTGATTGTTAAGTGCCTTTATGCCCCCCTTTCTAAGTGGCTACCTAACAAGGGATCCAAGGAGACCTCTCTGGTTTTTGCGTATAGGGCCGTATGCTACAAAACTTCTGGAACTGAGGGATTGGAATAGTGGAGCGCTGAGATAAAAAGTATCAATATAGAGATGATAACCCTTCTCTAGCAGTGGGTGCACAGATCGGTCAATCTGAGCTCTCTCGGAGATGGCATGATTCCACCAGACACGGCCCCTTCCACTTATGATTGGTGCTGTCCTAGACAGCAGCAATATTAACTGTGTGTTACTCCTATTAACCCATTTGATGCCATCGTGATAATTATTTCGAACATGGACCGGGAAGGGGCAACGAAACCCCTCTAGACCACGAGGCAAAATGCATGGCTGTCAAGGACAGCCACCATCTTGCCCCAATCACTGTGTCTACAGACACTTTAACTTTATTGCATTATTTAATTTTATTTACAAAAAACTTTATGTATATGAGCTTGCTCAAGCTAACACAGTGCAATACAGATGCTCAGTGTCTCACAGCCTGATGCTGCCAGGTGGCAGGGCTGGCACGCAGGGAGGATCGCACAGCCCTGGGGCACTGGACAGCCCTGTGGCTGCCAGAAGAGGATCGTACCCTCTGTTAAGCCCTCCCTCCCGGGCACCGCTTATGAGCTTGTGTGATCACCGTCATGTACATGTATGTGGGGATGCGACATACTCTGTGCATGCTATGACATGTGTGTGAAATTGCTTTAAAGGCTTAAGACTGTCCATTTAACTTTTAGACACTGTTAGTAAATCTTCCTTGCTGGGTTTGCCAACCTGAATATGGCCATCGGAGTAGGTCGTACAAGTGTTCACTGTAGACATAAATGGGATGTATAAAGAGGATGACATGAATGACTCCTGTTGCTAGGAAACTTGTTAAACTCATTCTAGTGCTGTCATTCATTATTCATTATGGTATATGTAGTACAAGGTGTAACTTTACATTGAAAAATATTTTTACTTATTAGATGTTCTACAGTTACACTAAATTGCTTCAGGTTCTATTGTAACAAGTAGGCTCAAATAGCTGCTCCAGGTTTATCACAGTGGATGTTGGTGATATGTTTGTTGTACTATTAGACTGTCTAACCCAATATTTCATCCCCCATGTCTATTTTTTTTATAGAAATGTATTAGTTTACCACTAGCTTTGCTGAATTGAAGATAGAAAATAAAGGGGTTGTCTGACTATTATGCAAATATAGCAGCCAGGTTGGGGAGGGCCTTTTCAAAAAATAAAACCTTACTCACCTGCTCATTTTGGCATAGACAGAATGATTCACCTCCACCCATTGACTTTATTTATCTTTAAACCACTTTGTAACCAGTTTGGCAGTATGTTTTGGGTTGTTGTCCATTTGGAAGACCCATTTGTGCCCAAGATTTAAATTCCTGTTTGATGTCTTGAGATGATGCTTCAGTTTAACCACATAATATTCTTTCCTCATGATGCCATCTATATTGTAACATACACCAGTCCCTCCTGCAGCATCCACCGCATGATCCTGCCAACCCGTGTTTCACAGTTAGGATGGTATCCTCAGACTTGTGTTCTTCTCCCTTTTCCCTCTAAATGTAACAATGGTCATTATTACTAAACAGTTTTCAGTTATAGTTTTGTCAGGACATGTCCCAAAATTAAAAGTCTTCGTTCCTGTGTGCATTTGCAACTCCGATGCCTTACAATCTGAGATACCGTACTCATTTTGTTTTTTTCACTGTGGATAATGAAACATTCTTACCAGCTTCAGCCAGCATCTTCACAAAGTCTTTTGCTTTTGTACTTTTGTCAATATGCACCTTTCGGACCAGAGCTGTCTCCTTCCTATGCGGTATGATGGCTGTCTCTCATGTATTTATACTTGACTTATAATTGTTTGTACCGATGAATGCTCAGAGCAGTTTCTAGGTACTTTTTTGTACAGGATGAATCTCAACAAATCAAGATCATTAAAATATCATACATTGCACCGATTTAAGCATAAACAGTCCCCCAAACTAAAAATATTACAGATTGTATTTCATATGGATTATAGTGTATGCCGCACTTCCCACTAATTAGCTTAGACATTGCAAATTAATTCTAACACATACAGGGCACATTACTAAAAACAGTGCAAACAATACTCCAGTTTGGCTGTAGTGTGCAGAGGCGCCAGATCCAGGATTCGCCACCATATTCTCATGATCTGGTGCCCCTGCACAGTTCTGACGTCCGCACATTTTTTTTGGTTCGCCTTTAACATGGGATGTAAGACACAATTCTGTCAGACTTGACAGTTAAATCTGGTGCACGGTCCTACAGAGCACCGAGAATGGCGTCTAATTTGGTGTCGACATGATGCCTAGTGCAGCCACGGCACAAAAGGGTGCGTGCAACACAAATGTGGCGCAGGCCTTCTTAACCCCTTAACGCTCTGCGCGTGCTCTACGGCGCAGAGGTATAGGGGAATGTATGAAGAGGGCTCACGGGACTGATCCTCATTCATACAGAGGTGGGGGTTGTTGCAGATTTGCAGCAACGTCCCACCGCTATGAACTCTCCGTTGCCGGGCCGTAAAGTGCGGGCAGCAATTTAATAAAAGATGACGGCGCACGGCGCCGCCATCTTTATTCTGCATCACACCGCCACCAAGCCGCCGAACGTATCTTTTTAAAAAAAGTTTAAAAAATTTAAGAAAAAAATTAATAAAATATAAAAAATTCAAATCATCCCCCCTTTCGCTCGACAACTATAATATAAACACTAATAAACGGTGTCCCAAAATGCCCACTATCAAATATAAACGGTTTACGGCCCGGCGGTGACCTCTGAAGACGGAAAATGGCCGACCAAAATGTCCAAAATGCGATTTTACAACACTTTTTACTCACATAAAAATGGAAAAAAAAATTATCACAATGTTGCACAGACTTCAAAATGGTAGCAATGAAACTCGGCTCATTTGGCAAAAAATTACACACTTACAACATCTCCGTCGACCACAGTATGAAAAAGTTGTAGCTTCGAAGATGGCAACATTTTTTTTTCTTTTTTTGTACACTTCGTTATAATTTTGAAAAGTATTAAAAACACAGTAAACCTATTAAATTTTGGATCACGCGTGACGCACGTGCCGTTTGTTTTCAATTTTCCACATTTGGAATTTTTTTTCAGATTCTCAGTACGAAGGCATGTTATAAAATAAATACATTAAGGGAAAGTAAAATTTGTTACGCACAAAATAAGCCTCACACAGGTCGACACGTTTAAATATAAAAGTTAGGAGTTTTGAAAGTGGAGAGCGAGAAGAACTGAGCGAAAAACCCTGCGTCCTTAAGGGGTTTAACATACCAGTCCAGCAGTTCCACTAAAATAACATGCCATTCCCTTAGTAAATGTTGCCCCACAGATGTGCTCCTTCCATATAAAATATACAGTGTCTAAATTATAATATTGTGTCTATTAGAATATTATCAATAGCAATATAAGAAGACGATTACCATATATACTTACCAAGAACAAAGCTTAACCACATAAAACAGCACCAGTAAGAGAGTTCTGATATATAATCCCGATATACATATACTAAAGCATCTTCCGAAAATGATTTAATGATGTTCAGCGTCCCATCCTAGTTTATTGTATACGTATATACACTATATCATGTTCCCTCTGTTACTTTATACATATATAGGTAGTAATATATATATTAATATATATATATGATATATATCGATATATATATAATATTATGCATCTATACAGTATCAATTGTGACACTATACTGTTTATAACGGCAATCACCTGGGAGCACTCTGGTGGTAATCACATGGGACTACGTTAAAAGAATTGCATAACGAAAATTCAGAACGGCACTGTTATATCTTGCCCCCTATATTGATATACTTTTCCCTTTAGTATGATATATACGATGTCCACTTGTATTATATATATAGTATATATATATATATTGGGGAAAATTATCAATTGACCTGTCGAAAGTCAGATATAGTTCTAGTTGTCATGCGCACCAATCACAGCTGTAGCTTTCATTTTACCAGTGCTCATGAATATATTTAAAGGGAGCTTATGGTTATACGTCCCTTTCCCCTTTTTTCGATTTGATAGATTGCCCCCCCTCTATTAGATAATATCATGTGACCTCCTCTATTAATGTATATATGTAGACTTTAGGACTTTTCCTTGATATCAGGATGGGCGAACCTTTGGATATAGGATTGCCCAAACTTCAACCAAACCTATTATATGTCGCAGAGTGCCAAATGAGCATTTAAAGATGACGTCACCCCATTATTATCGGCACTAGGAGCTTCTTACTAAGTAAGCAGCTCTAGTGCTTGAACAAACGCGACAGTGTTAGAGTGCATAGCGTTCCGGAAACACTTGACCGGTACGCATCTAAATGCGGTCAGGGGTATAGTGTAATTGTCGGAACTCTGCAAAGCTGGATCGACGTATTCATGTAGGGGGCGGAGTTGGGATGTGGACTATGGGCGGAGCTGACGCCTAGCGCCGGCGTCAATGCCGGCCTATGGATTTGGCGAACGCGGCGGTCCGGGTAGAGGCAGGCCTCGGACTGCCCCTCTTCAGATATCCATTGGACATTGCAAGCTGTGCCGATTGATTTACAACAGATACCCCGCCGCAGTGTTGATAGCGTACTGATTTTCCTGCTAACGCTATAGATACTCTAACACTGCGGCCGTTTTGGATCAAGCACTAGGAGCTTCTTTACTTTAGTAAGCAGCAGCCTAGTGCCGATAAATGGGTGAAGGTTCCCTCTTTAAGCAGTAAACTTATTTAGACCCCGGTGCTGATATCACAGTTTCAAACGTATTGGTCGTCTAAGTTCCCAATATGATAGATAGTTGATGGAAAATTTGATTGTAGCTTCCTCTATTCCACACGTTTACTATTGACTCCTTGTAGTCCTGGCAGCCAAGGATGGCGCTTAAAAATGGCGCTGACATGGCAACGTCCTGGGTCTCTATTGGGGCTTAAGGAGGAAGCACTGAGTCTGTTGGCAACTCGTGTGTTGGGGTTAAGGCAGGGTGTGCAAAACAAAGGGCTCAGAGTGCCCCCTCGGACAGCCAGCGTGCCCATAAGGTTTCGGCCACATGCCCTTCCTTATTATACTGGGTCTTCTTGTAGTAGGTGCCCCTTCCACAACTGCGAGTGTGATATCGATGAAACTTGCATCACCTCGCAATCGATGTGCCCCGTGATCTCACCGCCCAAACACTGCGAACCAGGAATCTAGCTGAACAGTAGTCCCGGTTTGGCACGGTGCGGCCGGGAGCATCCCGGCCAGCATGGCGTTGTGAGTTGGTGATGCAACTATTTATATCGCATCACACTCACAAGTATGGAACATGGGCCTTAGATAATATATATTATGATGGTACTATTATTGTATGTACAGTGGGCGGACAGGCCATAAAACTGGTCTGGGATGTGTTTGAGTCTAAAAAGTATAAAGAATGTTACTCACCTTGTCCGACGCTCCCGCGCTCCACTACTTGATGCAGGTCGGGCCGCAGTTGAAGGGTCTTACATTGGGACATTGAATTAGTCATCTAAAGGGCCTTGATCCACTACACAGACTCATACAGTCCCGTAGTTCCAGAGGCTATAGACATTTGCTATGTTTCATGTTTAAGGCTGTTGTCCACAAGCCAGTTTGGTCTTAGACCAAGTATCGTAGTTTCGCTGGGAGGTGGGAAAGGCAACACTGACTAAGGGAGATCAGGTGGGGCCATTGAAACCAGGTTCGAAGTCAAGACTATTAAATCTCTTCACGTCATCAGGAGTGTTTTTTCCTCGCTGAAAATCTTGTCCACATCGTACAGACTTAATTACTTATTTAATCAGTTTAAAAAATACCGTTTTTGGTGCATTATGATTCTGTATGAATTCATTGGACTTATCTGATATGTTCTCTATTTATGGTTTCTACTTCACTAATATTGAATACAAAAATAGTTGAAATCAGGAAAAACAAAGTGATAGATCCTAAAACTTAGTAGAACGTGTCCTCTAGACGTTCCTGAGAACTGATGTACTTGGGACTTCTTTGGTTTATTTCTCTAGCAACTGATTACAATATCGTTAAGAAAAATATGTCATCCGTTAGGTGCTCTGGCTCCTCACGAGCGACTCAGAACGCTTGTCTTTTATTTCATTCACTCCCACCTGGTCCTGTCTGTCCCTGTTCTGAGGGACTGCTCGGAATGGGAGAGTGAATAAATATAAAGACCAGTGCAATTGAGGTACTGTGTGCGTAGCCAGAGAGCTCCAAGGACTGATTAGTCATGTCCGGGGTATTAACTCTTATTTCTGGCAATCGCTACTTATAGAGTATAATTAAGCAGTGTTTTTCAGTAGGCACACGTCTACAACTAAAAACTTAGAGTAGATTGTCTCTAATGTTTTAACCAGTTTGTACATAATGTCCTGGCTTCTTGTCTCGTTCATTTGTGCATTAAAATATTTGATTAGATGGATTTAAGAACAGATGGATTTAATTAGGAGGTCATCATTTTCTGATTCTATCCGTCTGGATGATATCAAGGAAGTGCAAAATCACAATGCATTATTGGTCAATCTTCATACCACAATCCAGACCCTTTCTAGTACTGCTTTGAGTAGATGTGTCCCCCTCTGGATTCCAGGGCTGAACGTGTTACAAACCTGGTTTGAGGAAGAGCTCTCCGTATTCCCTCCCCGGCTCCTGTGCTGGTTACAGGGAGGGGGCTGTAGGTTTAGGAGGATGCTCGGTCTGGGCCAAATAAGAAGTCCCGGTGCCGCAGCTTTCAAGGTTCATTTCCATGCTCATATTTGGTGCTGCTGCCAGATTCCCCATCATCCCCGCCGCATGTCTGTTCACCCTGGCCTGACAATTAGAGACACCACAAGGGTAGGAAGTCAGAGGGAGCGAAGTAAAGGTGGGAAGAACCTGACCGCAGATATCCCGAAGTGACACACAGCAAGTGCTTGCAGGTACAAACACGACACACACATGCGCCCTCTTCCTGCCCGCTGTCCTTCTGCTCATCTATCCTCCATAGCAGGTAGGCATCACAGAGGCGACCAGTGTCCGGGGGCGGGGAGGGCTGTCCTGTAGAGTGGGGCACACATGGTTACTCAGCCCCTGCAATGCTATACCCTGCTCAAACCAGGCCCTTTCATCCATAGCTCGTACGAATGTTGACGTCTACAAGTTCCTGATTGTGATACCATGGGCACAGGACAAATTGTGCATTAGTCAGCATGCGCTCATATGTAGCAGCTAATAACTCCGTCACATCCGTCAAAACAGCTATATCCCAGAGTACTGGGCTACTAACCTGGGAATATCAGAGTACTAAGCTACTACAGCGGGAACAGCAGATCAGAGTACTTACTGCTACTAAACAGCGGGAATACAGAAGTACTGGCTCGAACAAGCCCTGAATAGCAAGACTGGCTACTAACGCCGAAAAGGAGAATACTGCCTTCAAACATTTGTAATACAGATTACTGGCTTACTAACAGCGGGAATACAGTAGTACTGGCTACTAACAGTCGGGGAATAGCAGAGTACTAGCTAACTAACACGGACAGCAGAGTACTGGCTACTAACAGCTGGAATATCAGAGTAACTGGCTACTAACAGCCGGAATAGCAGAGTACTTGCTACATAACAGCCGGAATGAGAATATCTGGCTTTGCAAACTTTGTAATAACAGAGTACTGGCTACTACAGCGGGAATAGCAGGGTCTGGCTACTAACAGCGGGATACAGGTAGCTAGCTACTACCAGCGGACACAGCAGATGTACTGGCCTACTAACACGGGAATAGCAGAGTACTGCTACTAACAGCCGAATACAGAGTACTGTGCTGTAAGCTTAAATAGCAGATACTTGCCCCTAATAGCTGGAATAGCAATGAAGTGACTGCTAACTCTGGAATAGCCAGTACTGGCTGCTAACATTTGGAATAACAGAGTAACTGGCTGCAACGGCTTGGAAGAGCAGAGTACTTGCATGGTTGGCTGAATAGCAATACAGTGTTGCTAAATGCGGGAATGGCAGAGTACTGGCTGCGAAAGCCTGAAATACACAGTAACTGGCTGCTTATATTTGTAATAACAGCTGGAAATATCAGAGTACTGGCTTCCTAACAACAGAAATGAAAGGAACTGCTACTAACAACTGCCACTAGCAGAGTACTGGCTCCCTAACACTCTGAATATCAAGTACTGGGCGCTAACATTTGGAATAACAGAGTACTGGCTTCTAATGGCTGCAATAGCAGAGTACTTGCCGCTAATGTCTGTAAATAGCAATGCAATGAAGTGCTGCTAACAGCTGGAATATTATGTGGCACTCTCTGTGTTTTTATATTGATGGTTGCTGGTGCAAATTGTTTGCACTACTCTTTTCTATAAGATTTTTTGTTTGTATTATACGAATATACTTAAGATGCTGTGTTTTTTCAATTTTTTGTGATATAAGTTTATACAAACGTGGGGTGGGGGGGTGTCCTTGTATAATCTATGCCCACACCACCCGTTTCATTACTTTGGTTTTGTTTAACAGCTGGAATAGCAGAGTACTGGCTTCTAACAACTAGAATATGAAAGTACTAGCTACTAACAACTAGAATAGCAGAGTACTGGCTACTAACACCTGGAAAGAGATTAATGCTCTAACTTTGGACATTCACAATACGTGCGCTGACATTTTGAATAACAGAGTACTTGCCTGCTAACTGCTGAATAAGCCGAGTACTTGCCGCTAATGGCTGTAATAGCAATGAAGTGGCTGCTAACAGCTGGAATTATTATGTGGCACCCTGTTGTTTTATATTGTCTTGTTGGCTGTGCTTGTTGGTTGCACTACTCTTTTTCTAATAAAGATTTTTTTGTATTATACGAATATACTTTAGATGCTTTGTTTTTTTTCATTTTTTTGGTGAGATAAGTTTTTATAACAACGGGGGGGGGGGGGGGGGGGGTGGGGTGGGGTGTGGGTGGGGGGGGTTCCTTGTAATAAATCGATGCCCACACCCCCGTTTCATTACTTTGGTTTTGTTTAACAAGCTGGAATAGCAGAGTCTGTCTTCTAACAAACTAAATATGAAAGTACTAGCTACTAACAACTAGAATAGCAGCATACTTGTCTACTAACACCTTGAATGGAGAGTAACTGCTCTAACATTGGAATAAACAAGAGTACTGCTGCTGGCATTGAATAACAAGTACTGCTGCTACGGCTGGAATAAGCAAGAGTACTTGCCGCTAATGGCTGGAATAGCATGAAGGGCTGCTAACGCAGGAAGTAGCAGGGTACTGGCTTGCTAACACTGGAAGAGCAATTCTGGCTGCTAACAGCTGTAATAGAAGAGTACTACTGTCTACTACAACTGGAATTGCAGAGTATGGGATAACAATGACCGAATAGCCAAATAAACGTGCTTCTAACAGCTGGAATGGCAGATTACTGGCTACTAACAACTGGAATAGCGAGTATGGCTACTAATAACGGAATAGCGAGTACTGGCTACTAAAAACTGGAATAGCATAGTACTCGCTAACTGACGATTAGAATACAGATGTATTTGCTACTACCCTTGATAGCAAGTACGGGCTACTTACACATTGAATAGCAGAGTACTGGATACTAACAAATGGAACAGCAGAGTAACTCGGGCTACTAACATGGAATAGCAGAGTACTGGCTACTAACAACTGGAATAAAGAATACTGGCTACAAACAACTAGATATGAAGTACTTGCTACTAACAAACTATATAGCAGAGTACTGGCTTGCTAACATTTGGAATAGCAGAGGTACTTGCCGCTAATGTCCTGGGAATAGCAATGAAGTGGCCTTCTAACAGCTGAATAGCATAGTATCTCTGCTTCTAACAACTTTAGAATATGAAAGTACTACTGGCTCTAACACTAGATAGCAGATACTCTCTACCCTAGAATAGCAGAGTACTGCTACTACCACCTAGATAGCCCGTACAGGCTACGAAACATTTGTAAGAACAAAGTATTGGCTGCTAATGGCTGGATATCACTGAAGTGGCTGCTAACAGCTGGAATACGGGTACTGGCTGCTAACAGCTGGAAAGCAAGTACTGCTACTACAACTGAATACAGATTCCTGGCTCGTAACAACTAGAATAGCAGAGTACTGGCTACTAACATTGGAATACAGAGTACTGGCTTCTAACAGCTGGAATAGCGAGTATTCCAGCTAATGCTGGAATAGCAATGAAGTGGCTGCTAACAGCTGGAATAGCAGAGTACTGGCTTCTAACAGCTTTGAATAGCTGAGTAAAAACTGTCTACTAACAACTGAATGTCAGAGATGGGCTACAAATAACCAGAAATAGCCAATTACTGCTTGCTAACAGCTGGAATAGGGGAGTACTGTCTTCTAATTACCGGAATAGCAGAGTACTGCTCTAATAATTACTGGAATAGCAGAGTACTGCTACTAACAACTTGGAAATAGCAGATACTGGCTACAACCACTTGGAAATAGCAGAGTACTGGCTACTGCACTACTGGAATAGCAAGTACTGGCTACACCACTTGGAATAGCAGAGTACTGACTACTTACACTATATAGCATAGTACTACTGGCTACTTACCCTGGAATAAGCAGAGTACTGGCTCTAACACCTTGAATAGAATAGTATGGGCCTACTAACGACTGAATGGCAGAGTACTGGCTACTACACTTGGAATAGCAAGTAACTGTCCACCCGCTACGTACCATTGAATAAGCAAGTACTGGATACTAACAAATGGAATACAAGAGTCTGGCTACTCAACAACTGGAATACAAATTACTGCTCTAAGCACCTAGAATATGAAAGTACTGCTATTTAAACTAGAAAGCAAGAGTCCTGGCTACTAACACTTGGGAATAGCAGAGTACTGGCTGCTAAACATTTGATAACAGAGTACTGGCTGCTAATGGCTGTAATAGCAGAGTACTTGCCGCTAATGGCTGGAATAGCAATGAATGGCCTGCGTAACAGCGGGAATAGCAGAGGACTGGCTGCTAACAGCTGGAATAGCAGTTACTGCTGCTAACAGCTGGAATAGCAGAGTATTGGTCTAAACTGAATAGCAAAGCACTGGCTGCTAACAGCTAGAATAGCAGAGTACTGGCTTCTAACAGCTGGAATAAGCAGATAACGGGCTAACTACCAACTGAATTTGAGAGTACTGGCTACTATTTAACCAGAATATCCAATTACTGGTTTTCTAACGACTGGAAATAGGCAGAGTACTGTCTTCTAATTACTGGAATGCAGAGTAATGGCTGCTAAGACTGAAATAGCAGAGTACTGGCTACTAACACTTGGAATAGCAGAGTACTCGCTAACTGACGATTAGATATCAGAGTACTACTGGCTACAACCACTTGGAATAGCAGATCTGATACTACAATGGAATAGAAAGTACTGGCTACCTACCACTTGGATAGCGTAGTACGGCTACTTACGCTTGGATAGCAGAGTACTGGCTACTAAAACCCTTGGAATAGCAGAGTATGGGCTAACTAACCCTGGAATGGCAAAGCACTGGATACTACCCTTGGAATACAGAGTATGATGGGCTACTTTACAAATTGAATAGCACAGGTCTCTGGATACTAACAAATGAATAGCATGTTCCTGGCTACTAACACTGGAATATCAGGTACTCGCTACTACAACTAAAAATGAAAATACTGCTACTAACAACTAGAATATCCAATGACTGGCTAGTTAACTAGAATAGCAGATATTGCTGCTAACCACTGGAATAGCAGGAGTACTGGCTGCTAACATTTGGAATAACGAGTACTGGCTGCTAAATGGCTGGAATATCAGAGTACTCTGGCTACTTCCTCCACATGAATCAAGCAGGTACTGCTACTAACACATGGAATAGAATGGGGGCTGTACAGTGCAACAACCTTCATCCTGGTATAGTAATATTTCTAGTACTTATTGAAGCTGCCTATGTCAAAGCTAAGCTTTAATCATCTGTTTCCTTGTTTTAAGTCACTATGTTATGGATTCCATACTGAGGTTCTCTTCTTCTTGGTATCTTACTTGTTCGCATGTGGTTATGCACTGTTTTTAACTAATTGTTCCGATTGTGGAAAACACCTCTTCATGTAAAGTTTGTTATTACTGAACTTTTTGGTGAAAATTAAATGAAATCTATTTAATATTCATAATTGTTTGGTGACTATAGTGAATAATTTATGGTCATTTGGATTTACCCACATGGGAATAAAGCTAGTACTGGCTACTGATGAGACTGGAATAGCAGAGTACTGGCACTAACCACTTAGAATATCAGAGTCTGTCTACTACTTCCCCACTTGGAATAGCAAGTACTGGTACTACACTTGGAATAGCAGAGGTACTCTGCTACTAACACTTTGAATACCAGATTACTGACTACTTCCACAACTGAATAGCATTGGTACTGGCTACTCCACTTAGAATATCAGAGTAACTGCTATTCACTTGGAATGCAGAGTACTGGCTACTAACACTTGGAATAGCAGAGTACGGACTAATAACAACTGAATAGCAGAGTACTTTCTACATACCTTTGAATAGCCGAGTATTGGCTCCTAACAAGGGACCAATTTTATATGCTTTGTTCAGCGCTGTGTAAATAAAGAATTATTATAATAGCAGAGTATTGCTGCTAAGGACGTAATAGTCAGAGTCTGGCTACTACCATGAATAAGCAGAGTACTGCTACTAACACATGGAATAGCAGAGTACGGTCTAACTGATGACTGAATAGCATAGTACTGTCATATAACTTTGAATAGCAAGTACTTGGCTACACAAATGGACCAATTTGATTGCTTTGTGCCGTGTGGTAAATAAGAATTATTATAATAGCAGAGTATTGGCTGCTAAGGACTGGAATAGGCAGAGTCTGCTACTAACACATGGAAGATCAGAGTACGGCTACTTCCACTGGGAATAGCATAGTACGGCTACTAACAACTGAAATATCAGAGTACTGTCCTACTAAACTTGGATAGGCATAGTATTGGCCTACTAACAAGGACGCAATTTGATATGCGTTGTGCAGCGCCTGTGTTAATAAAGTAATTATTTCATAGCATAGTATTGCTGCTAAGGACTGGAAATAGCAGAGTACTGGCGACTAACACCTGGAATAGCAGAGTACTGGCTACTAACACATGGAATAGCAGAGTACTGGCTACTTATGAAAAATAAAGAAGAAACTGGGAAAAATAGCAGAGTAATGTCTACTATAACTTGGACTAGCAGAGTACTGGCACTACAAAATGGAACCAATTTGTATATGCTTGTGCAGCGCTTGCGTAAATAAGAATTATTATAACAGCAGATTATTGGCTGCTAGACTGGAATAGAGATTACGACTACTACCACTTGGAAATCATAGTACTGGCTACTTCACTTGGATAGCAAGTACTGACTACTAACAACTGGAATAGCCAGAGTACCGTCTACTTAACTTGAAGAGCAAGAGTAACTGGCTACTAAAACGGACCAATTTGATATGCTTTGTGCAGCGCTGCGTAAATAAAGAATTAATTATTATAATAGCATAGTATTGGCTGCTAAGGACTGAATAGCAGAGTCTAGCTACTAACAACTGGAATAGCGAGTACTGCTACTGAACAATAAATAGCAGAGTATGTCTACTATAACTTGAAATAGCAAGTACTGGGCTACTAACAAATGGACCAATTTATATGCTTTTGTGCAAGCGCTCTGCGTACATAAAGAATTATTATAAACAGCAGAGTATTGCTCTAGGACTGGAATAGCATAGTACTGACTACTTACCACTTGGAAATCAGAGTACTGGCTCCTCCACTTGGAATAGCAAGTACTGACTACTAACACACTGGACTAGCGAGTACGTCTCTATAACTTGGAATAGCAGAGTACTTGCTACTAACAAATTGGCCAATTTGATATCTTTGGCAGCTCGGCGTACATAAGAATTATTATTATAATATGCAGAGTATTGGCTGCTAAGACTGGATACAAGTCTGCTACTACACTGGAATAGCAGAGTACGCTACTAACAACTAGAATGCAGAGTACTCCCCTGGCTAATAACAACTAGAATATCAGAGTACTCTGGCTACTAACACTGGAACAAGCAGAGTACCTGGCTACTAACCACTGACCGCAGAGTACTGGCTACTAACAACTGGAATGCATGTACTGTTGACTAACAACTGTAATAGCAGAGTACTGGCTACTAAAAACTGAATATAAGAGTACTGGCTCTAACCGACGGGAGAGCAGAGTACTGGCTACTAAGACACTTGGAATAGCAGAGTACTGGCTAGTAACATTGGAATAGCAGAGTACTGGCTACTAACAATGGAATCAGCAGTATTGGCTGCGAACATTTTGAATACAGAGTCTGGCTGCTACTGGCTGGAATTAGCAGAGTACTGGCTACTAACAAATGACGCAATTTGATATGCTTTGTGCAGCACTGTCGTAATAAAGAATTATATTATAATACAGCAAGTACGGCTCCTAACACTGTAATAGCAGAGTACTTGGCTCCTAAAACTAGAATAGTAGAGTACTGGCTACTACTAACGCTGGATTAGCATAGTTACTTCTACTACATGGAATACAGATTACTGGCTCTGGCTAGAACAGTTGGAATAGCAGAGTACTGGCTACTAACAACTGGAATAGCAGAGTACTTGCTACTAACACCTAGAATAGTCAGAGTATCTTGGCTACTACAACTGGAAGCAGCAGAGTAACTGGCTCTAACACTGGAATAGCATTACTGGCTACTAACAACTGGAATAGTCAGAGTATGGCTACTAAACTAGAATAGTAGAGTACTGCTACTAACGACTGGATTAGCAGAGTACTTACTACGGCTACTAACACTCTTGCAATAGCAGAGTACTGTCTAGTACAGTTGGGATAGCAGATTACTGCTACAACAAAGGAATATCAGAGTATTGATTGCTAACATTTGGAATAACGAGTCTGGCTGCAATGGCTTTAATAGCAGGTCTGGCTACTACCAGCCGAATAGCAGAGTACTGGCGTACTACATCCGGAATAGCAAGTACTGGCTACTAACAACTGGAAACAGCAAGTTCTGGCTACTAAAATCTAGAATAGTAGAGTACTGGCTACTAAACACTGTTTTGCAGAGTACTGGCTACTTAACACTAGGAATAGCAAGTACTGGCTATTAACATTGACTATCAGAGTACTGCTACTACAACTGGAATCGCGAGTATTGGCTATGAACGACTGAAAATAGCAGCGTACTGGCTACTACGACTGGAATAGCAGAGTACGGCTACTAAACTAACCACTTGTAATAGCAGAGTCTTGCTACTAACAATGAAATAGCAGAATACTGGTTCTAATCACTTGGATAGCAGAGTGCTGGCTACTAGAAATGGAAAGCCGAGTATTGGCTACTACTGACTGATAGCAGAAGACTGGCTACTACTACCATAACTTTTGATCAGAGCATATAAAACAGTCTTTTTTTGTAATTTTAAGCAACGAGAATCTCTCTTATAATAATGCACCTTGATGTTGGCTTCTTAACATACAAGTTACAGTTAAAGCTTCTTATAAGCTCCCGCTCCTGACTGTAACAGTGGATATCTCAGTTTCTTTGACATCTGGAACACAGTCGTCAACAGTATAATTTTGTAAGTGTAACTTCAGACAAAACTTTCTTTGGTCCTTGATATAATTTGTTTATGGCCTTAATTATTATATTTTTAAGTTTTGGTTATCAATGGGAACAGATTATGAAAAAAGTTGCAGGACATCTTTGATAATTTCCTTTGTTATGATTTAATCCTGGAGCTAAAGTTTCTGTCATCCCAGAGAATCACCAGACCGAAAACATTGAAAGGCCCCTGCCACACGAATGTTGAGAGAACATATTAAAAAGCCAATACTGACCGCATACTGTCCCATGCATTCCATGGCAATAGGGCCATCCATGTTCATGGCCGTGTTTGTGCACCGTACCTTACCATGAGCGGGACAATTAAAATTTAAGCATGTTCTATTTTCCACCGTAGTTCCGTTTTTCCCTATAAGGCCCAATAGAAGTCAGTGATGTATAAAAATATGAGCTAAATGCATGCTGTAAACAGCTGTGGCACTCCTAATGCTGCCGTATATATACGTGCAGTAGCCAAACCAGAAGAGTTCATTAGGTCAGCCAGACAATATTCAGCCAGCCATCCATTTTGCCATCCCATCTATTTAGCATACCTGATACAGTGCGGATACGGTTCAATACGTTTGCCACAAGGTTGCAATCTGTCCCGTATTTATGGCCAGAATACAGCTTATATACCGAAAGAAAAAACCATAAACTGTTGACATATTGCAACGGTATCCATACTGTAAACCAACATCCTATATAAAATACGGTGGGCTGACACATGATGGATGTCTGAACTATTGGTTCTTCATACTGCATGTATATACGGCGCATAGGTGCCCAGCTATATGCGCATGTATTAGCCATATTTTATACGTTTCCCATTGACTTATATGGGCCATAGGGACCTGAATACTGTGGAAAAAAAAAACAATAGTACAGGCCTCATATTTTTATACGTCTTGCTCACGTTACGCTCGGTGGAAATTACGGCCATGGTACAGGTAATTTGCCCCATTTGAATGCATGGACCGTATGCTGGCTGTTATATGGCCATTCAATATGTTCTCTACACTACTTGTGCATGGGCCTTAGGCCTCCAGTGCACACGACCGTATAAAACCAGCCAGCATACGGCCCCATGCATTCCAGTGGGCAATATGGCCCTCATGTACATGTCTGTACCGTATCGTGATGTATAAAAATACGGAGGCATTTCCCTTATTGTCCACCGTATTCCTGATTCACCGGACCTACGAGGATTCCGACAGAGGAGCGGGGACCCCCCATCGAACCCCTCTTTTCGTGATCTGTGGGGGTCAATGAAATAATCACTGAGACTCCCACCGATCAGCAAGTTAGGCCCTACCCTGTGTTTTCAGGAGTCTGGCTTTGGACAAATTTTAGTTGAACATTGAAATTGTCTTGCAATTTTAGCATCTAATCCAGTGGTTCTCAACCTTTCTAATGCTGTGACCCCGCAATACAGTTCCTCATGCTGTGGTGACCCCAAACCATCAACCGCAGTAAAAACACCGTAAAATTTCGGCTCTCCGATGGCTTTATTTAAGGCGACCCCCGGTTTTGGGTCATGACCCCCGCTGGGGTCCCTGACCACAGGTTTGCGAACCACTGATCTAATACTGGTTGGTTGCTTAAACCTGGTTGCTTGAATTAACTTAAAGATAAAGTCTACCCCGTGCCTGTGTATTCGTACTCTAAACCTGAATCCGTCTTGGAGTGGAGGGTAATACATTTACTTAATAATATGCGTTTGTCCTCAATTATGATACAATAACCAAGGTATGTAGGTAGAACATAAAAAATTAAAACTTGGAGACCTTAGATTATCTTTTAAGAACGGTAATTTATAAAACCTGCATTGAAAAAAGCAGTTTTCACAAAAATGTTTATTTTGTTTAGAAACAGTATCGCCTCCATCAGATCCTCCTTCAAGTCTGACCTTCTATATACCCCCTTAACGCTGAAGCCACTTTTGAAACCTTCCTACATGGCCCATTTTTTCACAAAAAAAAAAAAATCTGCCCTGGGTCCTAAAGTGGTTATAACTTCCTAAACGCTTTAAAACATATCCAAGTGATTTTGAAATTGTTTTCTCGTGACAACATGGTACTTCATGTTAGTTACAACAAAATTTTGGTGGTATGTTTTTGCATTTATTTAGGAGAATTCAGATATTTGGTGACAATTTGGAAAATTCTCAATTTTGAAATTCACAATGTTCTACTCTACTTTTTCCACACATGAGTCATAACACACCAGAAATGTAATAACTAACATCACCAAATGTCTACTTTATACCTCCGTGGTTTTTTATACATACTTCATTTTTATAGCTGTTATGGGGCCTTTGAACGTTAGGTTGTATTTTTTCACATTTCAATAAAAAAAGCAAATCCTGCTATTGAGGTACCTGCTCAGGGTTGAAGTCACTGTGAAGGCCTAAATAAGTAAACCCCATCAATACCCCATTATAGAAACTACAAACAAACCCCGCAACGTATGTAAAACAACTTTTATATGAGTTGTTAACCCTTTAATTGGTTACAGGGGTTATAAAAACACATCGGCTGCAATTTTGAAATTTTTTTTTTTACTAATTATGGTTGTTTTTTCATAATGTACAATTCTCATGGATAAAATACCAAACCGCTCCACAACATTTTATACCCATCTATCCTGTGTATAGTATACTTGGTGGTAAACCTGCTGTATGGGGCAACACGCCAGGGCATCGAAGGGGAGCTGGCCATTCAGGAGCATATTAGCATTTTCACTTTAGAATGGCTATACATCTTATTTTTTTTTGGCAATTGGACATATAAAGGCTTATTTTTTGCAACATAGATGCCTTTAACAAAACTATCATTTTAGTGGGTCTGTAAAAAGCTTTTTGATGAGATTTTATTAACTCTTTTAAATGTATGGGGAAAAGAAAATTGTTCAATTTTTGGGTTCTTTTTTTTTTGTATATTTTGGGGGGCGTACACCGTACACTAAAAAAATAATATTTTTATTCCTCTAGATCACTTACATACGGTGATACCTCAGTTATATAGTGTTTTTATATATTTTACAGGAAAACGGAATATAAAAGAAAATCTCATTTGTTTTGCTCGCATCTTTTCAGAGATATAACTTTAATCTTTTTGTTGTTGACAGTGCTAGTTTAGGGCTTATTTTTACGTTTAGTTGTCCTTTCGGTGGTACCATTTTGGTGCACATACTTTTTTTTGATCACTTTTTGGAACATTTTTGTGAAGGGCTTTTATGAAAATGTACATTTTTGGCGATTTTCGGCGTTTTGTATTACGGCGTTCACCGTCGTACGGGTCCAATAATGTTTTCTTTTTCTGACTTACTTACAGATTGTTAACGACGCGGCGAACCAAATAGGTGGGGTTTTTGGAATTTTCAGGTTTTTTTTTTTCACTTTATATTATATATGTTAGGAATGTTTTGTGTTTAGGGGAACTTTCACGAAACCAACCACTGCTCGCACTGATAAAATCAGGCGACAGACCACCTTTAGGCTATTTAATACTGAGGCCGGCAATACTTTTAGTTAGGCACGGCGATCGTTAGTTGATAAAAAAAAAAATGTTTTACTTACATATGAAATATCCCCTCGTGCTAACCCCCTACGTCATCTTCGAAGGGAGATGGCTTCCGATGTTTAAATATTCCTCCCATTCCCGCCTCCCTTCATTGTAGCCCGTCCTCCTTCGGGGACCCAATGTCCCTCCTGTGAGTGAGCCCCCTCTCCGACCACGGGCGCCGAACCTCCCTGTCCCGACTCCTGCCTCTCGTCCAGCAAACTGCCGTGCGCACGTCCTCGCCTCCTATGGTTCGTGCGCACGTCTGTCAAAATTTTTAAAGGGCAGCCCAAACCGCTGATTGGTGTCGAAGGCTGAACACCTCCACTTTTATCCGGCACCTCCCTTCCTGCCCTCCGTATCTTTGTGTCCTCACCCACCGCTAAAAAAAGCTTATATTCCTGGTTTCCTGTGTATCTGGCGTCCCAGTGTTTCCTCCTTGCTCCTGATTTCCCGTTCTGGCGTTCATAATCTCCTGGACCTTATAATGGACAATCAAACAATGATTGGTTATCATTTCCTCTTGTATTTACATTTTCCATACTATATATGGGATTATCTTGTCCCGTACGACTCGTTCAATCATTGGAACCGGCAAATAACGAGTAAGAATGTAAAACTAACAACAAAAATTTGGATTTTTATCCTCCTTGTCTCACAGAAAAAATGCAATAAAATGTGATTAAAACATACTATTCCAAATGGTACTGGTTAAAGTACAACAGGTCCCACAAAAAACAAGCTCTCAGCCACCTTTATAGACAAAAAATTAAAGTGTTATGCCCTTAGAAATAATTGATGCAGATAAATTTTTCCCCACATTGTATTTATAATTCTGCAAAATTATTAAAGCATAGAAAAAGATATAGAAATACTGGGTAGCCACAATACGATCCATAGAATAACGGTACCATTGAACTAAAGCTTTACGTAAAACATAAAAAAATTGTTCAAAATGTTCAATCACTTATAGGTTGGGGAGGGCCTTTTCAAAAAATAAAACCTTACTCACCTGCTCCAGCACTGCTGGTGTCCCACGCTGTTCCGTCGGAGGGGCCTGCTCCAACAACTTCCAGGTGGCCTGGCACTCCCACCCATCTCCTGTACCAGCCCAGTTGCTAAATTTTTATAATAGTCGGACAACCCCTTTAAGGCACAGTAAATGTGACATAAAGGTACAGTGAAGGTACAAGATTAGTTGGTACAGTTGAACCCAGAAGTTTACATACACTATATAAAAATACACATATGGACATATCTGAGCTGAAATTTTCCGTTTTAGGTTGATTCAGATTACCAAAATTATTTATATTTGCCAAATGGCAGAATAGTGTGAGAAATATTTTTTAAGGCATTGTTATTACTTTCTTCAGAGTCAAGAGTTTACATACATTTCATTACTATTTGGTACCATTGCCCTTAAACTGTATGAGTTGGGTCAAACATCCTTCCACAAGCCTCTCAAAATAGTTGGTCGGAAAATTGGGCCCATTCATTCTGACAGAACTGGTGTAACTGACGCATGTTTATAGGCCCATGTTTCCTAAGGGCATGCCACCTTTTCGTAGATGTCAGAAAACTGCCTAAAAACGTAATAGAAGCCTCAAGAAATGTGGCAAACGGCATTTCAGGTGCAAATTACTCCAGTATTTTGGCATAGACAGAATGATTCACCTCCACCCATTGACTTTATTTATCTTTAAACCACTTTGTAACCAGTTGGCGTTGTTTTGGGTACATTGGTCCATGGGAAAGACCCATTTGCACTCCAAGTTTATAAGTCTGTATTAGTCTTTGAGGATGCTGCTTCGGTTTAACCACACATAATTTTCTTTCGTTAGGATGGTATCCTCAGACTTGTGTTCTTCTCCCTTTTCCCTCTAAATGTAACAATGGTCATTATTACTAAACAGTTCAGTTATAGTTTTGTCAGGACATGTCTCCAAAATTAAAAGTCTTCGTTCCTGTGTGCATTTGCAATCCGACTGTACAATCTGATACCGTACTCATTTCACTGTGGATAATGAAACGTACTCATTTCACTGTGGATAATGAAACATTCTTACCAGCTTCAGCCAGCATCTTCACAAAGTCTTTTGCTTTTGTACTTTTGTCAATATGCACATTTCGGACCAGAGCTTGTCTCCTTCCTATGCGGTATGATGGCTAGTCATTCTCATGTTATTTGTACTTGCATATAATTGTTTGTACAGATGAATGCTCAGAGCAGTTTCTAGGTACTTTGTTGTACAGGATGAATCTCAACAAATCAAGATCATTAAAATATATACAGTGCACCCAGATTTAAGCATAAACAGTCCCCCAACCAAACTAAAAATATTACAGATATGTATTTCTATATGGATTATAGTGTATTCTGCACTGTCCCACTAAGTTAGCTTAGACATTGCAAATTAATTCTAACACATACAGGGGCACATTTACTAACAACAGTGCAAACTGCACTAAATGCAGTTTGCTTGTGTAGTGTGCAGAGGGCGCCAGATCCAGGATTTCTGCCACCTATTCTTCATGGATCTGGTGACCCCTGCACAGGTCTGGAGGCCACTTTTTTTGGTTCGCCTGTTTAACATGGGACGTAAGACACAATTCGTAGACTGTGCACATGTTTAAATCTGGTGCACGGTTTCCGCTGAGCAGGCCGGAACTGCGCGTCTAATTTGTGTCGCATGATTGCTAGTGCAGGCCACGGCAACAAAAGGGGTGCGTTGCAACACAAATGTGGCGCAGGCACTTCTAAGGCAAACCTACATTTCAATGGTCGGTGTATAGCTGTAAACACCAAGCACATGCTCAGTGGTTGCTGTGCAGCGGTGCTTAGTTCGTTAGTGTTATAAGCCCGTCGTATCGTCGGTTTGAATCACTTATTTAAACTTATAGGCGAAACAGCTAGATCTGTGCGACCGCAACCGAGCACCGATAAGCCAGTCTGCTATATAAAAAAAAGTTAAAAAAGTTAAAAACCGCTGATACCGCTGTGTTTATAACACTAAGTAAAACCTAAGACCAGCACCGCTCACCTGAGTGGTGCTGGTGTTTACAGCTACACCGACCATTTGAAATTGGAGGTTTCTGTATAAACTTGTGCAGCAGTTTCCATAAAAAACATGCACTTCTTGTAAATGTGCCCCACAGTGTGCTCCCTTCAATTAAATTTAGTGTCAAATTATAATATTGTGTCTATTATGAAATATTATAATAGCAATTATAAGAGCGATTAACATATATACTTCACAAGAACAAAGCTTAGCACATAAATACAGCACCAGTAAGGAGTTCAATACATAAATCCCTATATACATATATAAAGCATCCGAAATTATTTTACATATCTTCAGCGCCCTCTAATTTACTGTATACGATATACACACTATATAATGTGCCACACTGTATTATGTATATATATATATATATATATATATATATATATATGCATCTATACAGATATCAATGATCACATACTGTATACCGCATCACCCCTGCAAGACTGTGAGCACCCCTGGGAGCACTGTGGTGGTAATCACAGGGACTAGTTTAAAAGAATCCAAACAACGAATATTCAGAACGGCTTATATACTTTGCCCCTATATTATATACCAGTGATGGTGAACCTTTTAGAGGCCGAGTGCCCAAAATGCAACCCAAACCCTTCTGACTTGAAGCGAAGTGCCAACACAAAAATTTAACTAGAATAACAAGGTTTTAATTGAGAAAACATAGCTCAAACGTTACAATCTTTTGTATTACAATAAAAACACTATCAACAGAGCTCAAAGATTTGCATTTTCTGTGCTTTTGAACAATTAAAATGGAATCTGTCATAAGTTTTGATCACGTATAGAAGTGGTTGAGATCCGAACTTGGTTGCAATTGGTTCTGCTCAGACATTTCTGATAAATCTCAGTTTTTTTAGACGTTTCAAATCGCATCCGTTTCAGGCAAAACGCAAGTGCGAACAGGCCAAGCTCAATGCAAGTCAACCACATTATGTAAACCAAGACTACATGTGGAGACTGCTAGTTTAGTGGTTTAAATGATCCCCCCAGATATATTACTTACATATGTGTAACTTTGTGGGGAACTTTGTAGTTAACACTGACAGTACACTGCTGCTGTCACCTGCTCGTGTAAAGTTGTGCACTGTTCAGGGGAAAGAATGGGGGGGGGGGGAGGGGGAGCAGCGCTCATAGTAAACCTGCATCTGATTGGCTGAGGCTGTGCTGTCAGCCAACCAGCATTATTCATCGTGCCAACTAAACTAAAATGCATAAAATATTTATTAATCTGCCCTGACACTAATAGGGGTCCACTGACCCCCATCCTATGTTGTGGGAGCAGCTTTAAAATTGCCTCCTCCCAACCACATGCATCTACCATGCATGGGTTCTATGCAAGGGTGTACCAAGCCTGTCTCCTGCCTGAGGCGAGCCATAGAGAGACGCCCCCCCCCCCCCCCCATATAAGTAATATATCAAGTAGTGTCAGGACCAGATCCATCATATTGGTTTGGTGTGAAAATAAAGCAATGCAAAATGCATATAATGTACCACCATGTAGTATAAAATGCATACAGCGTACCGCCATGTAGTATAAAATGCATATAATGTACCGCCATGTCGTATAAAATGCATACAGCGTGTCGCCATGTAGTATAAAATGCATACAGCGTGTCGCAATGTAGTATAAAATGCATACAGCTTGTCGCCATGTAGTATAAAATGCATACAGCTTGTCGCCATGTAGTATAAAATGCATACAGTGTGTCGCCATGTAGTATAAAATGCATACAGCTTATCGCCATGTAGTATAAAATACATACAGAATATATATATATATATATATATATATATATATACACATGAGTACTGGCTACTAACAAATGGACCAATTTGATATGCTTTGTGCAGCGCTGTGTAAATAAAGAATTATTATAATAGCAGAGTATTGGCTGCTAAGGACTGGAATAGCAGAGTACTGGCTACTAACACATGGAATAGCAGAGTACTTGGAATAGCAGAGTACTGGCTACTAACACATGGAATAGCAGAGTACTGGCTACTGATGACTGGAATAGCAGAGTACTGACTACTACCACTTGGAATATCAGAGTACTGGCTACTTCCACTTGGAATAGCAGAGTACGGACTACTAACAACTGGAATAGCAGAGTACTGTCTACTATTACTTGGAATAGCAGAGTACTGGCTACTAACAAATGGACCAATTTGATATGCTTTGTGCAGCGCTGCGTAAATAAAGAATTATTAT
>CM033644.1:138482448-138516289 GCA_019512145.1 Engystomops pustulosus
CATTAGGAATTCCCAGCATCCCCCCGCCACGCCCATGTTTTTCTGTCACCATGGCCTGACATTAGAGAAACCACAAGGGGAGGAGAGAGGGAGAGCGAAAAGTAAAGGTGGGGAAGAGACTAGAGGACTGACACGCAGAGTATCCCGAGAGACACACAGAAAGTGCTGCAGGTACACGGACAACATGCCGCCTCTCTGCCCCGCTTGTCCTTCTGCCTCATTATCTCCAGCAGGTAAGGGTAAGAGCAGGCACAGAGGCGACCATGTCACCGGGGGGCGGGGAGAAGGGGTGGGGGAGGTGCTGTCCTGAGAGAGGGGCACACAGGTGACTCAGCCCCTGCAATGCTACCTGGACTCACAGGCCCTCTTACACATAGTCGTACGAATGTGGCACTCTGGACTGTCTACAGTTCGATGATGGTGGATACCAGGGCAAAGGGGACAGGAAGTTGTGCATTAGTCAGCAATGCTCTCATAAGGCTAGACAGCCTAATAAACTCCGTCAACAACCTCAAAACAGCTATATACAGAAGTATGGCTACTAACAGTGGGAATAGCAGAGTATAGCTACTTAACAGCGGGAAGGGAGGAGGGACCAGCAGAGTAAGGGCTACTAAAGGGGGGGAGGAAATAGCAGAGTACTGGCTACTTAAACAGCCGGAATAGCAGAGGAAATACTGGCTACAACAGCCGGAAAGGAGAATAATGGCTGCAAAACATTTGTAATACACAGAGTACTGGCTTACTAAAGCGGGGAATAGAGAGACTGGCTAGAACACGGGAATAGAAGAGTTACGAGCTTACTAACAGCGGGGGGGAAAACAGCAGGAGACTGGCTAATAAACAGCGGGGGGAATAGCAGGTAGTAGAGTAGTACTGGCTACTAACAGCCGGAATAGCCAGAGTACTGGCTACTACCAGCCGGGAAAAGGAGAATAGGATTAAACATTTGGAATTTGTAATAACAGAGGACTGGCTACTAACAGCTGGGGGAATAGCAGAGTACTGGCTACTAACAGCGGGAGAATGAATGCAGAGAGAGTACTAGCTACTAACAGCGGGAACAGCAGAGTACTGGCTACGACAAGCGGGAATAGCAGAGTACTGGCTACTAACAGCCGGAATAGCAGAGTATATGGCTGGTTGGTAAAAGCTTGAAATAGCAGAGTACTTGCCACTAATAGCTTGGAAAATAGCAATGAAAGTAAGTGATGCTAACAGCGGATAGCAGAGTACTGGTGCTATTTGGAATAACAGAGAAAAGTGTTACTGGCTGCCGAACGGCGGGAATAGCAGAGTACTTGCCACTGTGGCTGGAAAGAATAAAGTGGTTGGCTAAATGCGGAACTGGAGGGAATTAGCAGAAGTACTGGACTGTAAGCTGGTGCTGAAAATAGCAAAATTACTGGCTGCAACAGCTGGAATAGCAGAGTACTGGCTTTAACAACTAATAGAATATAAAGGACTGGCTTACTAACAACTAGAAGAAGAGTACTGGCTACTAACACTCTGAATAGCGAGTACTGGCTCGACAACATTTGGAATAACAGAGTACTGGCTGCTAGTGGCTGCCAATAGCAGAGTACTTGCCGCTAATGGCTGTAATAGCAATGAAGTGGCTGATACAGCTGGAATATTATGTGGCACCTCGTGTTTTTATTTGTATTGTTGCTGGTGCATGTGGTGACCATACTCTTTTCATAATAAAAGATTTTTTTTTGTATATACGAATATATACTAAGATGATGTGTTTTTCAATTTTTTGTTGAGATTGAGTAAGTTTATACAGGCGTGGGGGGGGGGGGGGGGGTTGTCTTGTATAACTAGGCCCACACCAACCGTTCATACTTGGTTTTTGTTTAAACAGCTGGAATAGCAGAGTACGGCTTCTAACAACTAGAATATGAAAAAGTACTAGATACTAACAACTAGAATAGCAGCAGTACTGGCTACTAACACCGGAATTAGGAGAGTACTGGCTGCTGCTTAACATTTGGAATAAACAGAGTACTGGCTGCTGCATTGGAATAACAGAGTACTGGGCTGCTAACGGCTGGAAATAGCAGAGTACTTGCCGCTAATGGCTTGTGAATAGCAATGAAGTGGCTGCTAAACAGCTGGAATATTAGTGGCCACTCTCTGTTGTTTCTATATTTGTATTGTTGCTGTGCCTGTGTTGCACTACTCTTTTCTAATAAAGATTTTTTTTGTATTAACGAATATACTTAAGATGCTGTGTTTTTTCAATTTGTTGGTGAGATAAGTTATACAACGGGGGGGGGGGGGGGGGGGGTCTTGTTAATCTATGCCCACACCACCCGTTTCATTACTTTGTTTTGTTTTTTAACAGCGGAATAGCAGAGAGTACTGGACCTTCGAACAACTAGAATATGAAAGTACTAGCTACTAACAACTCGAATAGCAGAGTACTGGCTACAACAACCTGGATAGGAGATACTGGCTGCTAACATTTGGAAAACAGAGAGTACTGGTGCTGACATTTGGAATACAGAGTACGGCTGCTAACGGTTGGGAATAGCGAGTACTTGCGCTAATGGCTGGAATAGACAATGTGAAGTGGATGTAACAGCAGGAATAGCAGGGGGTACTGGCTGTAACAGCTGGAATAGCAAAGTACTGGCTGCTAACAGCTGTAATCGAAGATACTGGGCTACTAACAACTGGAATATTGCAGAGTATGGGAACTAAATTGACCAGAATAGCCAAATACGGCTTTCTAACAGCTGGAATGGCAGAGTTACTGGCACTAACAACTGGAATAGCAGAGTACTGGCTATAATTACGGAACTAGCAGAGTACTGGCTACAACAACTGGGAATTAGAAGAGTACTCGCTACTGACGATAAATAGCCAGAGTATTGGATTAATAAAACACTTGGAAAGAAGAGTACTGGTTCAAAAAACGTAAAAATTGAATAGCAGAGTACTGGATACTAACCAAAATGGAAAAGCAGGTCTGGCTACTAAACATGGAATGCGAGTACGGGCTACTACAACGGGAATATAAGAATACTGGCCTACAAAACAACTAGGCGGTATTGAAAGTACTGGTACTAACAACTAGACTGCAGAGGTACTGGCTGCTAACATTTGGAATAGCAGAGTACTGCCGCTAAGTCTGAATAGCAATGAAGTGGATGCTACACAGCTGGATAGAGAGTACTGGGCTTCTAACAACGAGAATACCATGAAAGTACTGGTACTAACAATAGAATAGCAGAAGAGTACTGGGCTTACTAACAACTAGAATAGACAGAGTACTGGCTACTAACAACTAGATAGCAGAGTACAGGCTACTAACATTGGAAATAACAAAAGTATGGCGCTAATGGCTGGAATATGCAATTGAAGTGGATGCTAACAGCTGGAATAGCAGGTACTGGTGCTAACAGCTGGGAATAGCCAGAGTACTGGATACGAACAACCTGGAATAGCGGAGTATGGTCTAACAACTAGAAAATAGCAGAGTACTGGCTACTAACATTTGGATAAACAGATAATGGCTGCTAACAGTGGAAATAGAGAGACTTCCGCTAATTGCTGGAATATCAATTGAAGTTGATGAAGGGCTGCTAACAGCGGAAAAGCAGAGACTGGCTTCTAACAGCTGGAATAGGGAAGTAGAGAGAGGCTGGATACTAACAACTGGAATTGCAGAGTATGGGTACAAATAACAGAATAGCCAAGTACTGGCTGCAACAGCTGTGAAAGGGGAAGAATGGCTTCTAAACGGAATAGCAGAGTACTGGCTACTAATAGAGAAATAGTAAGAGTTACCTGGCTATATAACACTGGAAATAGCGAGTACTGGCCTACAACACTTGGAAAGCGAGGCTAGTAAACGTTGATGCGTTACTGGCACAACTGGATAGCAGAGTACTGGCTACTACTTCACCTTGAATGCAGAGTACTGGTACTAAAACAACTGTGATACGCAGAGATACTGGCTACTTACAACTTGAATAGCAAGTAACTGCTGGACTACAATGGAATAGCAGAGTATGGGCTACACTACGATGAATGACAGAGTACTGGCTCACTAACACTTGGAATTAGCAGAGTACTGGCTACTTAACACTTGAATAGCAGATTACTGGAAGCTAAGTACAAAGTGAATAGCAAGTAGTACTGGCTACTAACAAGGAATATCAGATATACTGATACTAAATTTGATAACTAGAAGTACTGAAGCTGCTATGCTTACAACTAAATAGCTGAGAGTACTGGCTACTAACACTTGCGAAAGCGCGAGTAGCGGCTGACTAACAGCATCGTAAGAGCAGTACTGGCTAATACCTGTAAAAGCAGAGTACTTGACCGCTAATGGCTGGAATAGCAATGAAGTGGTGCTACAGCGGGGGGGAATAGCAGAGGACTGGATGCTACAGCTGGATAGCAGGTTACTGCTGCTAACAGCTGGAATAGCAGAGTATGGGTCTAACAGCTGGAATAGCAAAGCACTGGCTGCTAACAGCTAGAATAGGCAGAGTACTGGGGCTTCTAACAGGCTGGAATAGCAGAGAAAACTGGTACTAACAACTGAATTGGCAGAAGTACTGGCTACTATTGACCAGAATAGCCAAGTACTGGTTTTAACAAACTGAAATAGCAGAGTACTGGCTTTAATTACTGGAATAGCAGAGTAATGGATGCTAACGACTGAAATAAGCAGAGTACTGGTACTAACACTTGGAATAGCAGGAGGTCCTCGATACTGACGATTAGAATAGCAGAGTACTGGCTTCAACCACTTGGCATAGCAGAGAAGTACTGGATACTACCACAACTGGAATAGAAAGAGGACTGGCTACTACACTTGGAAATAGCGGAGAAGAAAGAGAAAGTACTGGGCTGACTTACGCTGGGAATAGCAGGAGTACTGGCTTACTAAACACTTGGAATAGCAGAAGTATGGGGCGACTAACCATGGAATGGCAACGCACTGGATAATAAACCCTTGGAATAGAGAGATGGGCTACTACAAATTGACATAGCAGAGTACTGGATACTAACAAATGGATAGCAGTTTTTGTATGGCTCTAACAACTGGAATATCAGGGTACTCGCTACTAACAACTAGAATATGGAAAATACTGGCTACTAACAAACTAGAATAGCCAAGTACTGGATATAACTAGAATAGCAGTTATTGGATGTAACAACCTGGAATAGCAGCAGTACTGGCTGCTAACATTTGGAATAAACAGAGTACTGGCTGCTAAGGGCTGGAAATTATCAGAGTACGGCACTTCCACATGGAATAGCCAGAGTACGGGCTACTAACACCATGGAAATAATGGGGGCTGATACAGTGACACCTTGCATCCTGGTATAGTAATGATTTCTAGGCCTTATGGAAGCGCCTATTTCCCAAAGATAAGGCGTATATTCAGCTGTTCCTTGTTTTAAGTCACTATGTTATGGATTCCCTACTGAGGTTTTATTCTTGGTTATCTAATTGTTCAGCATGTGGTTTATGCACTGTTTTTAACTAAGTGTTCCGATTGTAAAAACTACCTCTTATGTAAGTTTGTTATTACTAACTTTTTGTGAAAAATTAATGAATCTAGTGATATCATAATTGTTTGGGAAATAGTGAATGTATGTCATTTGGATTTAACACATGGGAATAGCAGAGTACTGGTACTGATGAATGGAATAGCAGAGGAGTACTGGCTACTACCACTTAGAATATCAGAGTACTGCTACTTCCACTGGGGAATAGCAGAGTACTGGTACTACACTTGGAATAGAGAGTACGGCTACTAACACTTGAATAGCAGAGTAAGATACTCACAACTGGAATAGCCAGTGTGTACTGGCTACACCACTTAGAATATCAGAAGTACTGGCTACTTCCACTGGAAATAGCAGAGACGGATACTAAACACTTGGAAATAGCAGAGTACGGACTACTAACAACTGGAATAGCAGAGTACGCTACTATATTGGAAATAGCAGAGTATTGGCTACTACAAATGGACCAATTGATATGGCTTTGGCAGGCTGTGTAAATAAAGAATTATTATAATAGCCGAGTATTGGCTGCTAAGGACAGGAATAGCAGAGTTATGGCTACTAACACATGTAATAGCAGAGTACTGGCTACTAACACAGGAATAGCAGATGTACTGGCTACTGATGACTGGAATGCAGAGGTACTGTCTACTATAAACTTGAAAATAAGCAGGAGTAATGGCGCTACTAACAAATGGACCAATTGATATGCTTTGTGAAGCGCTGTTGTGTAACTAAAGAATTATTATAATAGCAGAGTATTGGCTGCTAAGGACTGGAATAGCAGAGTAAGAGTACTGGAACTACAACCACATGGAATATCAGAGTATGGCTACTTCCAATTGGCCTAGCAGTAGTACGGACTACAACAACTGGCCATAGACAGAAGTACTGTCTACTATAACTTGGGGAATGCCAGGGATTTATGGGATAATAACAAATGGACCAATTGATATGATTTGTGCAGCGCTGTGTAAAATAGAATATTATAATAGCAGAGATGGTGCTAAAGGACTGGAATAGCAAGAGTAATGGCATATAAAATGGAAGGAATAGCAGAGAAGTACTGGCTACTAACACATGGCAAAAATAGCAGAGACTGGCTAATGATGACTGGAATAGCCAGAGTTACTGTCTACTAAACTTGGGAATTAGCAGAGTTACTGGCTACGCACAAATGGACCAAATTTGATATGCTTGGGCAGCGCTGCGTAAATAAAGATATTTTATTATAACAGCAGAGTATGGTGCTAAGAACTGGAATAGCAGAGAGTTACTGACTACAACCACTTGGAATATCAGAAGTACTGGCTACTCCACTTGGAAATAGCAGAAGTCTTGACTACTAACAAACTGGAAATGCAGAGTACGTCTACTTATAATGGAATGCAGAGTACTGGCTAATAACAAATGGACCCAATGATATGCTTTGTGCAGCGCTGCGTAAATAAAGAATATATTATAATAGCAGGTATTGGCATGCTAAGAGGGACTTGAATAGCAGAGTACATAGCTACTAACAATGGAATAGCAGAGTACTGGTACTAAACAAACAGGAATAGCAGAGTACTGTCTACTATAAACTTGGAAAATAGCAGAGTACTGGCACTAACAAATGGACCAATTTGATATGCTTTGTGCAGCGCTGCGTAAAAAAGAATTATTTTATAACAGCAGAGTATGGCTGCTCTAAGGACTGGAATAGCAGAGTACTGATACTACCACTTGGAATATCAGAGTACTGGCCTACTTCCACTTTGGATAGCAGAGTACTGGACTACTAACAACTGGAATAGCAGAGTACTGTCTACTATAACTTGGAATAGCAGAGTACTGGCTACTAACAAATGGACCAATTTGATATGCTTTGTGCAGCGCTGCGTAAATAAAGAATTATTATTATAATAGCAGAGTATTGGCTGCTAAGGACTGGAATAGCAGAGTACTAGCTACTAACAACTGGAATAGCAGAGTACTGGCTACTAACAACTAGAATAGCAGAGTACTGGCTAATAACAACTAGAATATCAGAGTACTGGCTACTAACAACTGGAACAGCAGAGTACTGGCTACTAACAACTGGAACAGCAGAGTACTGGCTACTAACAACTGGAATGGCATAGTACTGGTGACTAACAACTGGAATAGCAGAGTACTGGCTACTAAAAACTAGAATAGTAGAGTACTGGCTACTAACGACTGGATTAGCAGAGTACTGGCTACTAACACTTGGAATAGCAGAGTACTGGCTAGTAACAGTTGGAATAGCAGAGTACTGGCTACTAACAACTGGAATAGCAGAGTACTGGCTACTAACAACTAGAATAGCAGAGTACTGGCTACTAACAACTGGAACAGCAGAGTACTGGCTACTAACAACTGGAATAGCATAGTACTGGCGACTAACAACTGGAATAGCAGAGTACTGGCTACTAAAAACTAGAATAGTAGAGTACTGGCTACTAACGACTGGATTAGCAGAGTACTGGCTACTAACACTTGCAATAGCAGAGTACTGGCTAGTAACAGTTGGAATAGCAGAGTACTGGCTACTAACAAATGGAATAGCAGAGTATTGATTGCTAACATTTGGAATAACAGAGTACTGGCTGCTAATGGCTGGAATAGCAGAGTACTGGCTACTAACAGCCGGAATAGCAGAGTACTGGCTACTAACAGCCGGAATAGCAGAGTACTGGCTACTAACAACTGGAACAGCAGAGTTCTGGCTACTAAAATCTAGAATAGTAGAGTACTGGCTACTAACGACTGGATTTGCAGAGTACTGGCTACTAACACTAGGAATAGCAGAGTACTGGCTATTAACAGTTGGAATATCAGAGTACTGGCTACTAACAACTGGAATAGCAGAGTATTGGCTATTAACGACTGAAATAGCAGAGTACTGGCTACTGACGACTGGAATAGCAGAGTACGGGCTACTACCACTTGGAATAGCAGAGTCTTGGCTACTAACAAATGAAATAGCAGAATACTGGTTACTATCACTTGGAATAGCAGAGTGCTGGCTACTAAGAAATGGAAAGCAGAGTATTGGCTACTAATGACTGGAATAGCAGAAGACTGGCTACTAACGACCATAACTTTTGATCAGGAGCATATAGAAACAGTCTTTTTGTAATTTTAGAAAAGAGAATCTCTCTTATAATAATGCACCTTGATGTTGGTTTCTTAAAACACAGTTACAGTTAAAGCTTCTTATAAGCTCCCGCTCCTGACTGTAACAGTGGATATCTCAGTTTCTTTGACAGCTTGGAACACAGTCGCAACAGTTATATTTTGTAAGTGTAACTTCAGACAAAAACTTTCTTTGGTCCTTTGATATATTTTTTTATGCGCCTTAATTATTATATTTTTAAGTTTTGGGTTATCATGGGAACAGAGATTATGAAAAAAGTTTTGCAGACATCTTTGATAATTCCTATTGTTGATGATTGTAGCCTGGAGCTAAAGTTCTGTAATCCAGAGAATTTCACCAGACGTCAGTGAAAGGCCCCATGCACACGAATGTAAAGAGAACATATTAAAAAGGCATACGGCCAGCATACGGCCCCATGCATTCCAATGGGCAATAGGGCCATCCATGTTCATGGCCGTGTTGTGCGACGTACCTTACCATGAGCGGGACATATAAAAGTATAAAGCATGTTCTATTTTCCACCGTATTTCCGTTCTATAAGGCCCCTAGAAGTCAATGGGAATGTATAAAATATGGGCTAAATACATGCTGTAAACAGCTGTGCACTCTATGCTGCCGTATATATGTGCAGTATCCAGAACCAGTAGGAGGTGCATTATGTCAGCCAGACAATAGTCAGCCATCCATCATTTGCCAGCCCATCATATTTCATACTGATACAGTGCGGATACGGTGCAATACGTTGCCACAAGGTTGCAATATGTCCCGTATTTATGTCCAGAATACAGCCGTATATACAGAACAGAAAAGACCCTACGGTTGACATATTACAACGGTATCCATACCGTATCTATATAAAATACGGTGGGCTGGCAAATGATGGATGTCTGACTATTGGTTCTGCATACTGCATGTATTTACGGCAGCATAAGGTGCACAGCTAAATGCAGCATGTATTTAGCCCATATTTTATACATTCCCATTGACTTCTATGGGCCCTAGGGAACTGAAATACAGTGGAAAATAGGACATGCTCTATATTTTTATACGTCTTGCTCACGGTACGCTACGGTGGAAAATACGACCATGTACATGTATTGCCCATTGGAATGCATGGGACCGTATGCCGGCTGTATATATGGCCATTTTAATATGTTCTCTACACGTACGTGTGCATGGGGCCTTAGGCCTCATGCACACAACCGTATAAAAACAGCCGGCATACGGCCCCATGCATTCCAGTGGGCAATATGGCCCTCCATGTACATGTCTGTACCGTATCGTGATGTATAAAAATACGGAGCATTTCCTATTGTCCACCGTATTCCTGGATTCACAGAGCTACGAGGATTCCGACGGAGGAGCATGGGACCCCATCGAACCCCTCTTTTCGTGATCTGTGGGGGTCAATTAAATAATCACTGAGACTCCCACCGATCAGCAAGTTAGGCCCTATCCCAGTGATGGCAAACCTTTTAGAGACTGAGTGCCCAAACTACAACAAAGACCCGCTTATTTATCGCAAAGTGCCAACACAGAAATTTAATTTGTGATTTATACTCCCTTCTCTGTCACAGTTTTCATTGATAGCAGCACTCTGAGGACACCAATAAAGCAGAAAATAGTCCCAGGTAGAGCTGTCACTTTAAAATACCTCTGCACAGCAAGTCCTGGGCTGTCTGGGACTGTAGGAAGATACCTGGAGTCATCACTGGTGATGGCCTGAGTGCCCACAGAAAGGGCTCCGAGTGCCACCTCTGGCACCAGTGCCATAGGTTAGCCATCACTGCCCTATCCTGTGTTTTCAGGAGTCTGGCTTTGTACATATTTTAGTTGAACATTGAAATTGTCTTGCAATTTTAGCATCTAATCACTGTTGGTTGCTTAAAGCTGGTTGCTTGAATTAACTTAAAGAGAAAGTCTACCCAGTGCTGTGTAGTTAGTAATCTAAATCCCTGAATCCGTCTTGGAGTTGAGTAATACATTTACATTAATAATAATGCGTTTGATCACAATTATGATACAATAACCAAGGTATTTAGGTAGAACATAAAAAAATTATTGGAACCTTAGAATTATATATTTAAGAACGTGTAATTATGCAAAACACTGCATGGAAAAAAAGCAGTTTTCAACAAAAATGTATTGAATAATATTCGTTTAGTGAGTCTATTAATTTGTTTAGAAACAGTATCGCCTCCATCAGATCCTCCTTCAAGTCTGACCTTCTTATTTTAAGGCTACACTGATGTGGGCTGGCAGAAATGCAGTAACCACATGGGCAACATCTCTTACAATTTCCTCACACAATTTTTAAACTGAATAAAACTTTAATCTGATGTATATGCAGATACTCTTTAAAGTCTACTTGGGCATGGAGTAACTGTGCTGTGGAGCGTGATTTACGATTGCTCCTTGTCCCAGTAGCTGCTTTTGATCGCTCCTACCGCAGTCTTCAGCACGCATCTGAAAAGCTGGAGTACTGCGCATGCATAGATTTCTGGCTTTTCAGACGAGTGCGCACAGCCTGCAGCTGAAGACTGGGATAGAAGGGATCGAAAGAGGCTACTGGGGCAGGGAGTAGCTCTAGCTTGCACTCCATGGTGTGGCTACTTGAATCCCCAGTAGTCTCTTAAGAAAATGTGCATATACATCAGATTGTCACGGGTGCTCCCGCGATCCCTGTCTCGGATTGCGGGCGCGCCCATGTCCCTCTGTGAGCCCCCGCTCCGACCACAGGCCCGAACTCAACTGTCCCGGCTCCTGCTCTCCAGCAAACTGCCATGCGCACGTTCTCGCCTCCCAGGGTGCGTGCGCGACGGCTGTCGAAAATTTAAAAGGGCAGCGCACCGCTGATTGGTGCGCTGGCTGAACACCTCCACTTTTAATCCGGCACCTCCCTTCCTGCCCTGCCGTATCTTTGTGCCTCACAGCCTTAAAAAAAAGCTTATATTCCTGGTTTCCTGTGTATCCTGCGTCCCAGTGTTCCTGCTCCTGAGTTCCCGTGTCCTGCGTTCATATCTGCCTGGACCTCCCGTTGCTGACCCTGGATTGGACTTTGACGTTGCACCTCTGCCGCCTGCCCTGACCCTGTGCCTGGACCTGACCATGAGTCTGTCTTCCGCTAATTTACCTCAACCTTTGTTGCCACCGCGGGCATGTCGCACCTGTGAATGACCTGGTGGTACTCTGCTGCAGCAAGACCATCCCGTTTTTGGGTGGGCTCTTGTGAAGATCAGGTGCTACTTAGATTCTGGTCCCAGATGTCGGCTAGTACTAACTCCCGCGGTGGTCCAGGGGATCCATGCATTCCTGAATCCTGACACAGATTAAAGTTTAATGAGTTTCTGGGGCACAAAAAGTGTTATTATAAAAAGCATTAGGCTATCAGTTTACCAGTTTAAACCCAGTTTACCTGATCACTTCAGTAGTTCTACGATACAGTAAGCACAGACATTCCTTTCCCTCTGATGTGTAGGGGAGGAGCTTCACTACTGAGCATGAGCAAAATGTGCGTCCACATTCATCTCAACATAATGCCTAGATCCTTAGATCAGGAATAGAGAATTTATAGGACATTCCATAATCTAAACCCTAAATAATTCTAAACCCTAAATTCCGATGAAAAAAATATTCATCACAGACTACAGTGAACTACTTGTAACAATTAATTACCTTATATACTCGAGTATAAGCCTAGTTTTTCAGCACTTAAAAAATGTGCTGAAAACCCAAACTTGGCTTATACTCGAGTAAAAAAAAAGGTTTTACCAGGTTTTTGTGGTAACATTAGGGGCCTCGGCTTATACTTGGGTCGGCTTATACTCGAGTATATACGTTATATATTTTCTTCGACTCCACAGCCCTGGTTACTTCATAAGTTTTCCAAATGTTACCTTTCTTATTTCACAGCACCCTGTTATCTATATGCAAATTAGCTTCTTGGCGCAGGAAACACAGAGTTTCAGCTGTAACTCAGAGCTGACATCCCTGTGCTGATCTGTTACCCTGCAATACATCAGTATTCCCAGGTATTATAATGGACAATCAAACAAATGATTGGTTATTCATGTTCCATACTGGTATTTTCCATACTATATATGGTATTATGCTGTCCGTAACGACTCGTTCAATCATTATTGAACCTGCAAAATAAAGAGTAAAAAAATGTAAAACTAACAACCAAAAATTTGGATTTTTATCCATCTTGTACCACATAAAATGCAATAAAATGTGATTAAAACATATCTATTCCAAATGGTACTGGTGTAAAGTACAACATGTCCCACAAAAAAACAAGCTCTCAGCCACCTTTATAGACAAAAAATTAAAGTGTTATGCCACTTAGAAAATAATGATGCAGATAAATTTTTCCCCACATTAGTATTTATTCTGCAAAATTATTAAAGCATAGAAAAAGATATAGAAATACTGTACAGCCATCATACTGATCCATAGAATAAAGGTAACATGGAACTAAAGCTTTACGGTAAACATAAAAAAAATTGTTCAATGTTCAATCAATTATAGAACTTATGTGTTTCTCAAGTCCTCAAACAAAATAGTTTAATATATTTTTAACAATAAGATTTAGCCACTCCTAAATAGTATCACTGAAAAATGCATCTCATGCCACAAAAATAAGCCCTCAAATGCCGACATCTGAAAAAAACTGGCTGATGCTTGGCCCTCCTTCCCCCTGTGCCTCATAGTGCACCCATACAACAAGTAACACATGTGGCATGTGTTCATACTCGTGATAAATTTGCATAAGAAATTTTAGGATGGGTTTTCTTCCTTTATCTTTTGTGAAGGTGTACATTTTAGGGCTAAAGTAATGTATAACTGACTAAATTAGGCCATTTTAAATTTTACCTTCATTTTGTTTTAAGGACTATGAAGATCTCAAAGCTTTAACAAGCTTCCTTACAGCAGATTTAAAATGGGATGATTCATATGGGTTTTCTAATATTTTATATTTTAAAGCTCATTAAAAACAAAAATTCTCCACAAAAAAGTAAATTCTGTAATCTTCTTGGAAATTTGAAAAAATGCTGATTTGTTTGTAAACCGTGTGACCAGAGTTTGCACTAATATTTTTCAGAAGGGTAATAATACTCCATTCACCATTTTTAAGGAGTGTTTTAAGTAAGAGTATTTTGAGTTAGTGAGCTCTGGTCATATGATCTTCTATCAGAGCTGAAAGCTGCAGCAGCGAGAAGCATGAATTGTCTGCACCTCACAACCTGGTGGTGGGTGGGCACGGAGAGAAAAGTGGGTAGGATTTATCTTCGTGGGACTTTTTTTGAATAGTAAAACTGCCTGTACAAGCGTTATAAAAGGTTTGGCTTTGTTATTAGGCTCCAAATACAATGGAGGCCACAGGGGAATTGCTAGTAAGTCAAATAGTTGCGTGACATACTTATAATTACCCCAATATAAACTGGGAGGCAGAAACCTGCAGGCCTTTCAAAGGCAGAAGGTTTTTAAAGATTACAAATAGGACTGTCACAAATATTCCTGGAGCCAAAAAGAGGGGGGCACTGTAATATATCAATATATATTACATGATGCATATGTGAAGAATCACACAGATACAGCAATGGTCTCCAAGGTTTTCTAATTTAGTACTGAACTACAGGGTATTTATCTACCTAAAAGAGCATCTACTATCTGATGGTAGACATGTAGAACTTACATGCTTGTTCTTCTTTGCAGGTACTGCAACTGTTCTTAATAAGTGCAGGAACAGTGGGATTTGCCAGAGAAAGAGTTTTAAAAAATATGCAGATTAGCCAACTCTCCCCAATCTCTCCGGATGGGAGCAGGCAGGAATATGGCAGTGTAAGCGTGCATAAATAAAAAGTCTGTAATGCTGAGAAGCATTCAGGTGACGTTAGCCTGATCGCCTTTTGGCATTGCCATATTTTATTTTTGCATGCCCGCACCATAGTCCTGCCTGCCCCCAGCCGAAGAGCTAGGAGAGAGCTCACTTCCCTCACTCTCCAAGCCCCGGGCAGGAGCAGGGGGGTTTATGGCATTGGGGAGGTGCAGTCTTTTCATTTATGCATGCCCGCACTGCCATATTCCTGCCAGCTCCCACTCGAAGATAGCTTGCAGAGAGCTGGTGATGTCAGAGAGTTGGGGCTCTGAGAGTGTAGGGCATGAGCTTTCTCCAAGCTTTTCGGGTGGGAGCAGACGGGACTATGGCAGTGGGGGCATGCTGAAATGAAATGACGGCAATGCTGAGAGGTGCTTTGGTGACTTCAGTCTGAGCGACTCCAGCTAATCTGCATATTTTTTGAAACTTTTTTTCTGGTAAATTGTGCTGTTTTTGCACTTACTAAGCATAGTTCCAGTAGTAGTGTAGAAAAGAACTAGTTTGTTAGTTCTACACATCTACGATCAGAGGAAGGAGGAAGGAACTACTGATGCCTGGTTGTGATTGGCTCATCTTAACCCCTTATTACTGCCGATGTTTTCAGCTTAACCCCTTCACGCTCCGTGGTGGATATATCCGCCACAGAGCTGTGAAGGGTGCATGAAGAGGGCTCACGGGCCGGCGGCACTTACCCATCTTACCCTCGATTGTCGCTCCCCCGAACGTCATTGGGGGGCAGCGATCGGTTGCCTTGGTAGCCTCTGGTCTTCGTGAGACCCGAGGCTATCTGGTTTCTGAGTATTCGTTACAATGAGCCAGTGGCAGTATTGCAGTATATGGTAGGATCGAAAAAAAAGTTTAAACTGTAAAAAATTAATAAAATATTAAAAGTTGAAATCACCTCCCTTTCCCTAGAACTGATATAAAATATAATAAATAGTAAAAATCACAAACACAGGTGGCAGAAGATGACAATTTTTTTTTCTTTTTTGTACACATTCGTTTAATTTTTGAAAATGTATTAAAACGCAATAAAACCTGTATAAATTTAGTATCACCGCGATCGTACCGAACCAAAGAATAACATAGAGGTGTTACTTGGAGCGAAGAGTGAAAGTCATAAAAACTGAGCCCACAAGAACGTGATGCACATGCATTTTTTTTTCAATATTTCCACATTTGGAATTTTTTTCCGGCTTCCCACTATATGGCAGGGAAAAATAAATAACATCACGGGAAAGTAAAATTTGTTACGCACAAAATAAGCCCTCACACAGCTATGGAAAAATGAAAAAGTTATGGATTTTTGAAAATGGAGAGCGAGAAATGAGCGAAAATACTCTGCGTCCTTAAGGGGTTAATGACCAGACTCGATTTTTAGAATCTGACATGTGTCACAATAAGTGGTTATAACTTTTGAAACATATCCAGGTGATTTTCAGATTGTTTTCTCTTGACACATTGTACAACTACTGTTGTAAAATTTAAGTGATAAGTTTTGCTGGCAAAATTCTTCATCTTCAAAGTTTGAAATGTTCTGCTTTCCAGGCAGATAGTTAAACTGCCCAAAAAGCTTGATAACCAACATTTCTGGAATGTCTGCTTTATGATGACTTAGTTTTTTAAGTGTCCACTTATTTTTCTAGCATGTTATGAGGCGCAGAACTTTAGGTGTGATTTTTCTCATTTTCATGAAAATAGCAAAAACTCACGTTTTGAGGGACAACTTAGCTTCCAAGTGACTTTGAAACGCCTAAATAATAGTAAAACCCCATAAATTATCCCACCATAGAAACTACTCCTCTCTGCGTATGTAAAATAACTTCTTTTAAGTTATGAACCCTTTAAGTTTTTCAAATGGGTTAAAACAAAATGGAAGTGCGATTTAGAAACTTTTAATTTTTTTTTTAAATACATTCATTTAGGCCAAAAATCACACTTTCATAATAAATTAGATGCTTTGTTCTGCAAACTTTGGTACCCAATTTCTCCCACCACCATATGTGGTGATAAACTGCTGTATGGGCACACGACCGGAATGGAAGCAGCGCCATTCACAGCAGATTTGTACTGTCACATTTTATAGCCTGTATAATTTTTATTTTTTTGGTAATGCGAACATATACTGTATTTTTCGGACCATAAGACGCTTCTTACTATAGGACGCACCCCAGAATTAGGCTTCCAAAAAAAGGAAAAATATATTTTATACCAATTAAAATATCTCTGTTGGTCGCACTAAAGCACAGCACACACAGACATACATTTACACACTCAGCTCTGCATCATCCATCAACATACACACACAGCTCTGCATCATCCATCCACATACACACTCAGCACTGCATCATCCATCCACATACACACACAGCTCTGCATCATCCATCCACATACACACACAGCTCTGCATCATCCATCAACATATACACACAGCTCTGCATCATCCATCCACATACCATCACCTATACACACTCACTCAGCTCACCTATACACACAGCTCACCTATACACACTCACTCAGCTCACCTATACACACTCACTCAGCTCACCTATACACACACACACAGCTCACCTATACACACACACAGAACCACACAAATACACACACACACACATACACACATACATACTTCCCCCATTCCTCTTCTTCTTACCCTGTTCCAGCGCAGCATGACAGTATGAGACCTGCGGTAAGAAGTATGTGATCAGTCAGGTCCTGTACCAGTAGGACATCGGGGAGAGGTGAGAGCAGTCCGGGGGCTCCTCTCTGGGAGATCGGGTGCAGCTCTGTATCAGGGCATCACCCGATCTCCCTTACAGAGGTCAGGAGGGTCTGGCAGTGCTGGATCCTCCTGACTATAAGACGTAGGGACTTTTTAGCAAGATTCTTTCTTGCTAAAAATGTGCGTCTTATATTCCAGAAAATACGGTAAGTGCTTATTATTTGTGGAACGAGATACACAGTATAGATCAGTGGTGGCAAACCTATGGCACTGGTGCCAGAGGCGGCACTCGAAGCCCTCTCTGTGGGCACCCAGGCCATCACCCCGTAATGAAGTTCACCAGACAGCACTCAAAGAATCTTCCTACAGAATCTTCCTACAATATTAGGCGAATTTGCCCTCCTCCTTTCAACTGGGTTGGTGTCTTTAGGAGGCTGAAGGATTGAAAGTTGTCAAAGAACAAGGAAAAATAAATTACTGCTTAAATTGCCAATAAATAAGTGGCTTTTGGTTGAAGTTTGGGAACTTGGGCTCTAAAAGGTTCGCCATCACTGGTACAGATAATTCATTTTGGGGACTATAGCTTATTAATGAGATTGTATTAACTATTTCAAGGTAGACATAAATAAAATCATTAATTTTTATTTTGGATTTTGGCACCTCTTTTTATGCTCGCATAACATAAAAATAATAATTTATCTTTATTCCTTGGTTTACAATGATTACAATGATACCTCATTTATATAGTTTGATATTCCTTTGCACAATTTTTCTGAGCAAAACCAATATTGGAAAAAAAATTCATATTTCAACAACTTTTCAGGGGCATAACTTCTGTATTTTTCAGTTGAAAGATCTGATTGAGTACTTACTTTTGGTGAAAAGAGTTGTTGTCATATCATATTAGGGCATGTAACTATTTTTGATCACCTTTTATAACATTCATAACAGCAGCTCCCCCACTCATAATCAATTCCCATAACAACAGCTCCCCCACTCATAATCAATTCATAACAGCAGCTCCCCCATTCATAATCAGTTCATAATATCAGCCCCCCACACTCATCATCAATTCATAACAGCACACACCCCCACTCATAATCAATTCATAACAGCAGCTCCCCCACTCATAATCAATTCACATCTACGATCAGAGGAAGGAGGAAGGAACTACTGATGCCTGGTTGTGATTGGCTCATCTTAACCCCTTATTACTGCCGTTGTTTTCAGCTTAACCCCTTCACGCTCCGTGGTGGATATATCCGCCACAGAGCTGTAAAGGGTGCATGAAGAGGGCTCACTTCACACACCTCACATGAAAATTAGAACATATACAAAGAACAAGAGACCAAAAAAATAGATTAAACATTTTTTTGTAAACAAATTCAAGCAATGTTTATGTAAACATTTTTGTAAGCAATGTAAACAGATGATGAAATACCCGAAAAGCTTTCTCTCCAGGCTATGAGGCCATATAAAGGTAGATGGGTGGTAGGTGCATTTGAAGGATGTAAGGATATTCCTTGTAAGGGCAATCCTCACATCTCCACCCCGCAATCTTTCTTTCTAACTCCTTATTTTGATAATATGTAAGTTTTTTTCTAAAGAGGCCTGTGGGCGTGGAGTAGCCAGGAGCGAGGGTACCAGCGCGGGTCTACACGCCCAGTACCTCTTGGATCCTCCTACCAGATCACTTCACACGCAGCTCCCATTGCTGTGCGCCTTGTCCGAAGCCCTGCCGTCTGCACATGCCGTGAACTGCCATCCACGGCCAACTGTTATCTGTGCAGGGCACAATTCCAACCCCGGCTCTCCGGAATGAGCGAGCTCAGCTATGAGAGTGCACGCGAAGTTATCTGGTAGGAGATCAAAGAGGCTACTGGGGCGTGGAGGTAGCCGTGCCGTTGTAGCCTCAGCTCTCGCTACTCACACCCAGTAGCCCTTTAGAAAATTACATATTAGCGAAACAGAAGTATCAAAAGAGTGGGGACGTGTGGATAGCCCTTTTAAAACGGCTATCATCATGTCTACAGATGACTACCACGATCTACCTTATGGGTAGATCAATGGTGGTAGGTTCTCTTTAAATCTTACAGCGCCCTAGGAGACGGGAGCGCGCGCATCGGACCACAGGAGAGAGGAGGCCGCCACTGGAGCCGGGAGAGGTAAGTTAGTAGGAAGGCAGGCTCCAGGGGCACTGTGGCCATGACAGGAGCGTAGAAGGCAGTGAGTAAGAGTGGAATAATAAGAGTGAAGGAGCTCGGCAATATTAGCAGGATGATGTGTAAGGTACCCTTTTATCTTATTATTGTACGGTGTTTGGCTAACCATTTGTGTGCAGCAACTGATGTGCTAGCATGTGTGTGGCCCTGTTCCCAAATTCATAAAATCTACATTTGGAGAATTTTATCTTGCGCTCGACATCCGTCAGGTCTACTTCTCTTATTTTGGATCGGAGCATTAGGATTTTCTAAGTAGAAGGTGTGTGGGGTGGGAAGTATATTCCGTTTTCCGGCTGACATAATTCTCACTGTATGGTGGGTAGTATTCCCTGCATGGCGATAGTGTCCACTGACTGTATGGGGGCAGGTTCCTCACTGATGGGGTAGTGTTCTCATCTTATGGGTGTGAGTGTTCTCATGTAGGGGGTTGTATTCCCACTGATGGTGTATTCCTCACTATGTGGCAGTAGGTCCCTCAACTTTGTGTCGGTAGTGCCGGTAGTTTCTTTCAACTGTATGGCAGTTGTATTCCTAACTGTTATGGCAGGAACACTACCGCCATACAGTGAGGAACACCACCACCATACAGTGAGTAATAAAGCCATACAGTAAGTAAAACTACTGCCATACAGTGAGGAATACAACTGCCATACAGTGAAAGAAACTACCGGCACACAGTGAGGGACACTACTGCCACATAGTGAGGAATACAGCCATACAGTGGGGAATACAACCCCCATACAGTGAGGAACACTACACCCATAGAATGAGGAACACTACCCCCATACAGTGAGGAACACTGCCCCCATACAGTCAGGGACGCTATCGCCATACAGTGAGGAATACTACCACCATACAGTGAAGAATTATGTCAGCCGGAAAACGAATATACTGCCCACCCCACACACCTTCTACTTAGAAAAGTCCTAATGCTCCGATCCAAAATAAGAGAAGTAGACCTGCCGGATGTCGAGTGCAAGATAAAATTCTCCAAATGTAGATTTTATGAATTTGGGAACAGGGCACACACAATGCTAGCACATCAGTTGCTGCACAAAATGGTTAGCCAAACACCGTACAATAATAAAGATAAAAATGGTACCTTACACTATCATCCTGCTAATATTGCCGAGCTCCTTCACTCTTATTATTCCACTCTTTACTCACTGCCTTCTACGCTCCTGTCATGGCCACAGGTGCCCCTGGAGCCTGCCTTCCTACCTCTCCCGGCTCCAGAAATCTACCAATATATTCTTGATTAAAAAAATGTTAATATCTAAGTGCAAAACAAAAAAGTCTCTTAGAAGAAGGCTTGACCAACTGAAACATAGATTGGATAAGACGTCAACTGTAATGGGAAAAGGCTTCCTTTGTTTTGCACTTATATGTCATTTAATTACTGTGATTTTGCAATATTGTTATAATGTGCAGGGTTCTTGCTTCTGTAGGGAATATAAGTTTTACGCTTATCTGCATATTTGTCTAAATACTGTACAGTACTTCTTTCTCACATAGCAATATGATCTACAATATACTAGAACTAAATTCAGCCACCAGAGTAATCATATAACAATGTTCCTTACTCACCAGTCTGTGTCAGAGTGTACTTTGCCTGTACACTGTCTCTTTAACTATCTACTTTGGATGTTTTAAATCTATTTTGTATTTCAATAAAATGTATAGATTTTATCACATATTTGTATATTTTATTTACATGGTATTCCAGTTGTTTGTTCTATTGGGAAGTTGATTTAAATTTATGGAATTTATACTACACAATAAATTTCTACAACCTTATGTTGCATAATTCAATTGACCTTCTTTGGTGTAATGCTTTAATTCATATGTCACTAAATTCAGCATCTATTGAGCTACCTGATCAACTGGGTAGGGTCTGGCTGTCCCATGCTGTCTTTTAGCTTACATAACCTTTAAAGGGAACCTACCACCATGGATCTACCTATGAAGGTAGATCGGGTGGTAGGTGGGTCTATAGCAGTGGTTCTCAACCTTTCTAATGCTGTGACCCCGCAATACAGTTCCTCATGCTGTGGTGACCCCAAACCATGCAACTCGCAGTAAAAACACAGTAAAATTGCGGCTCCGATGGCTTTAGGCGACCCCCGGTTTTGGTCGTTCGACCCCCCGCTGGGGTCCCGACCCACAGGTTGAGAACCGCTGGTCTATAGGATGTGAGAATAGCCCTTTTAAGGGCTAATCATCACTTCCCCACAATTTTTCAATAACCTTTATTTGCCTAATATGTAAATTAACCGGTTCAGGACCGGGCCCTTTCTTGTTTTTTCATTTCCATTTTTCACTCCCCACCTTCAAAAATCTATAACTTTTTTATTTTTACACGTAAAGAGCTGTGTGATGGCTTGTTTTCTGCTGTCACAAATTGCACTTCATAATGGTGGCATTGAATACTGCCATGTACTGGGAAGCGGGGAAAACATTCCAAATGCAGTAAAAATGGTGAAAAAACAGATTTGCGTTGTTTCCTTCTGGGCTTGGATTTTACGTATTTCACTGTGCGCCCCAAATGACATATCTATTTTATTCTTTGGGTCAATACGATTACGCAGATACCAAATTTGTATAGGTTTTATAATGTTTTCATACATTTACAAAAATTAAAACCTCCTGGACAAAATTTTACTTTTGATTTTGCCGTCTTCTTGCGCTAATAACTTTTTCATACTTTGGTGTAATAATTTTTTTAATCTTTTTTTTATTTTTATTTTTACTATGTGCTGATAGCACATTGTAATGAATGGGTTAAAACGAAGTAGCCTCGGGTATTCGGAACACCCAAGGCTACCATTGCGATGGTTCACCGCTCCCCGATGACGTCACGGGGAGCGACGATCATTAGAAAGATGGTGGCGCCCATGCGATCAGCAAGAAGACACCCGCGGTGCTGACATGATCGCGGGTGTCACCGGTAAGCCTTTGCTGCAATATGCAGCAAAGACTTAATGGCTATGGAGGAGGCTCGGCCCGTGAGCCCTCTCCATGCACCGGGACCCGACCGTCGCTGTGAATACACGGCGGGAGGTCGTAAACCTGTTAAGAGGCTACTGGGGCATGGAGTAGCCGGAGCTGAGGCTACACGGCACGGCTACTCCACGCCCCAGTAGCCTCTTTGATCATCCTACCATATAACTTCGGCGTGCAGCTCCTCATAGCTGCGCGCCCTCATCTGCGAAGCTTGCCATCTCCCCATGCGCAGTGGCTCCTGCTTTGGAACAGTGACCATGCGGCCGCGGGCCTGCTGTTCTGCTCATGCACAGATGGCAGGTTTTGCAGACGATGGCGCGTAGCTACGAGGAGATGCGCACCGTAGATTTCTGGTAGGAGGCTACAGGGGTATCCTAAAAATCCTATAGATCCACCTACCACCCAATCTATCTTTATAGGTAGATCCGTGGTGGTAGGTTCTCTTTAAGGATGGAGTTCGCCTTGGATTAACAACTAACTCTTTCTTTAGCTCTGATAACTCCCTGCTGCCATCTACTGCCTAAAAGGAGTGTGTGCATCTGCATTATACTCTTTCTTTTACACAGGTGTTGGTGATATTGATGGTATGATTTGATTTTGTATGCTCAGTATAATTTGAAGTGAGCTCTGCAAGAATCTATAAATAGGAGCTCACTCCAAGGTTCTAGGTATCACTCTTGAGCTAGTGCTTTTGCATTGTCTTATTCTTCTGATCATACTTCTGCATGCTGTGCCAGATTGCTACCCATGCAGCAGAGCCAACAGGGCTCCTATTGCCAGTCCTCTGACCAAGATCTGGACTGTTGTAATACTCTTATGCTATCCACAACTAAAATCAACTAGCCAGCCAACAGAGGACTTTGCCTGATCTTGCCTGCATGAAGGATTGCTATCAACCTGTTGCTGCTGCTGTTCTGGACTGTGTGCCAAAGAGCAATTCTGAGTTTTAACAAGATTTATGTTGTACAGTGTGATCCCTGGACTGATGCTAACATCATGGGTCTTCCTTTCACCATATGTCCAGGGACCCGTCACGATACACATACCAGGAGTGCCACCATGGCACTTTCTGGTGCTAGGCCACAATACAGCCAGCCAATCTGGTCCCTGGTAATCCAGCTGCCCCCACACTGTGGTCAGGTCTTGATGTGGTAACATTGCACATTCTACTTTAATGCTAGTATCACTATGACTAAATAAATTTCAATAAGTGTGCTCGCAATGTCATTTCACATTTCTATAACTAAATATATGGACATCTACGGTTTAATTTCTTTATCCAAGTGGATTGGGTGGGTTGTAAGCAATATCTGATGAGAATATCAATACTATTTTAGGAATATATTTACTTAGAAAATTGGAAATGTATTCAATAGTTATTTCACCTACATTATCTATCGTACCTAACTATTGTACTTAACTAAGTAGAATATTCTACTTATCTTCATTAGTTAAATGGATACTGAGTGGAGCAGCAGAACATATGCTTGGCCACTTCTTTATTTAAACGCCTAATCACTGTGGTCATGTAGATGGGATTAACGCAGGTTCTATGTTAAGTTTAACAAAATTTTAAGAAAGGCAGATGAAACTATACATATTATGCATCAAGTAGACTATCAAGTCATCTAATGCATATTATTTCACATCATTTTTATTCTACCTATCTTATATATGAAACTGAATTCTCATGACTAGCAAATTAATTTTTTATCTTACTCTGAATATGAACTCAGTGTCTAAGTGCATTCCAATTTTGCAAGTATACAAACACAACTTTCAATTTCAGTTAAAAAAATGAGGTCTTATGCTGAATTATGCAACAAGCTTGTGTAGTCAGATTGCAATGACAATCCGTTACTGAATCTTATATAAACAAAACTTCTGATACATACAAGAGATGACATTCACATTTTATATTCATCTGATTCATAAAATAGTTTGCCCTTCAGTTCTTTTCTTTCATTTTTTCTATTCTGAAATCTAAAAAGTTTACATGTAATCTAAGTTTAGAAAAAGAGGTTTTGCTCAGGTTGGCATTATAATCTATTTTATGAAATAAAATTTGCAAACATTGATAACGCTTGGATAAATTAAATAGCCTTAGAAAAACTGAAGATTTTGGGACAAAAGTGTGGCTCAGTATCTTACTCTGAAAGCATGTATTTCCAATTATTCATAGGGGTTGTCGCAGGGGCGCATCTACACTCTCTACTGCCTTTGGCAAATTATAAAATGGTGCACCCACCTTCTAATCCAATAGTAATATATCATGTTTGTCATGGGTGCCCCTGCGACCCATGTTCCGGGTCAGAGGTGCACCTCTGTGCCTCCCTGTGCCCCAGAGATTGGCAACTTCTCTCACCTTGCCACGCTCCAGTGACAGTTTCCATGTTCCACCGCACGCACCCCCTCCTCCTATGTATCTCGCCTTGTCCACCACTGGGGACAAAATCATGCCTGTGGAGCGACCTGGTGGTACCATGTCGCAGTGTGTCCAACCCGCTTTGTGGTGTTCTCTGGTGAAAACCAGGAACCACTTAGACTCTGCTCCCAGGTGTTTGCTTACATCATCATCAGTGGTGGTACAGCAGGACCACTACCCTTAAATCCTGACAATGTTATTCTTTTAGTTTGTGAGTTCAGGCAGCGTCTCATACCCATGCTGACATTAAGTGTGAAGAGACACAATTGTTATTTGTCAAGTCCTGGCTTGTAGCACTTGATTGGGTCCCTGATGCTGCCCCCTTACCAAGTGTAGAGGCTCAACTCACCTCAACACTAATTTGTCCAACCAAAGACACTAGTCCCTTATTTGCAGGATATTTGCAGAAAACTTCAGAAATCGGTCAAAAAGAGGGATAAATGTCCAGCTGAATCCTCCCGATGAATGATCTTATAATCAATTAAGTTCCCAGCAGTCACATCCCCAGCAATATGTCACTTTTACCCTCCCTGGTGAATAGAGCATAAGTGTCATTGATAACAGCGTTAGGGTCCTACTTTGGCATTGTGTCAAAAATATGGGTGAGTGTTAGCTATTCATTGTCTGACCCTCTAGACAGTGTGTTAGGGTCCGTTTCTTTACACATACATTAATTTATATTTCCTGTGGAGTAGGATGACAATTACTCTGTTCCCCATTATTATGTTATATATACCGGTAGATGTTTGTAACTTATGTATAATGCCACACCAGGCGTAACTAACTGTCTGTGTCAGCTCTGCTTGCTGCATTTTAACAACATTTTATGAGTTTGTTTCAATAAAGATTATTTCATTGTATATTTTGTTGGGTTTGATTTTTCCCTTCAGTGGGTAAAAATAGCTTTTTCTTCATTAAAACAGTACAGTGTATAGTCCAGTGTCTGACTTTCCAGGGATACCACTGGTTAGCACATATTAAAGGTTTACCCTCTTCTTTTCCATCCCATGTAGGAAGAAGAGTAATGTACCCTTTTTACAACATATTTACTTATATAAGTATATGGTTACGTATAAGTTTCTAAGTATATAAGTTTACATATATTTTACTTATATAAAAAAGTCAAAAAAGTATGTGACACTCCTGGAATAACTATGAGTTTAGTCTATCAAAAATTATGAATAACAAGAACATACAATCAAAATACATTTTATTTCATCTACAGTTTTTTGATAAAGCACATAACCAAACTGTATCAACATATACATTTTACCAACAAAAAACTGGCAGCAGCGCATTTTATATTGGAACTGTATCAAATTGTATAAGAGATTGTTATGTATTCTAGACTGTACATGTCTGCCAGGACCATTTATAGTATAACACTGTGTAGCCTTGGGAGAAAAATGTGTCCAGAGCAATAACAAGTTGGCTCTTTTTATTGATGACTATGTAACAATAAGGCTTCATCCAGAAAAAGAGGAAAAATGTTAGAGTACACAACACTAGCTCTGACATGTCATTTTAATTTAGTGACTTCAATCTAGCTTGGAGTAAAAAAGAAACTGTGCCAAGAGACTTTGGTCGAATCCCTGTATCTTCTACAGACAAAATGTCATTTTCTGATGTTTACCTAATGCTCTGTCACTAATCTCAATATACAAGATAATCAACGGTAAACACAAGATGACAGATGGCCACTTCTGAAATTTTGTGTCCTACATATCATTAAAGAACTTTAACTGTCACTAGAATTTATGGAATATGTTTTTTTTTATTTAACTGAAGCTCTAACTTTGATTTGATGAATTAACATTTTTGTGAAAAAAAGATAATCACAAAGTTTATTTTCCTACCTGTTCTAACTTTATTTTATTTTATTTAATGCATCCATTTTGTGCCATTGGTCCAAAGAGTTTTTATTTTTTTACTCAATGGCTTTATTAAATTTTAACCGCATGCAAAAAATGGTGAAGCAATTTGAGAATAAATCTACAATAAAAATAATCAACTCTCCCCATTTTACCTACTTCACCACACCAGAAAGGAAGGTTTACTATGCTTAAAAACACATTTACACTAATTAAGGCCAGGGTGGTTTCACTTAAAATGTATTTTCCTTTTCTAAAATAAGGCACCTTTACTAAAAGGGCTACTGTGAGGAAACGGGAGATGGAATTAGCTGACACCTGGGACCGGAGTCTTAGTGGCACCTGGTTTTCACGAGAGCCCGCCGCAAGGCGGGTTGGACTTGCTGCGGCAGGATACCACCAGGTAGTTCCACAGGTGCGACTAGCCCACGGTGGCAGCCGAGGTCGAGGTACCTTAGCAGAAGACATTCTCGTGGTCAAGTCCAGGCTCAGGGCAGGCAGCAGAGATGCAAGATCAAGTCCAAATCCGGGGTCAGCAACGGGAGGTCCAGGCAGGTGGGAACGGAACACAGGGACACAGCAACACGGAGGAACTTGGGTAACACACAGGAACACCGGAATACACAGGAACGCAGGGATACACAGGAACACAAGAATATACAGGAAAGCAGGAAAACACAGGAATGAAGGAATACACAGGAACGCAGGAATACACAGGAACGCAGGAATACACAGGAACGCAGGAAGTTTTCTCTCAAGCTGTAAGGCACAAAAATCTGGCAGGGCTTGCAGGAAGAGGCAGGCTTATGCAGAATTAGGCAATATGGCCAGCACCAATTAATGGCGTGTTGGCCCTTTAAATCTGGGGAAGCTTCCGCGCGCGCCCTAGCAGTCGCGAATGTGTGTGCACAGTGGAGGGGAGTGAGCCAGGAGCTGGGACAGACCACATACACAATAAAAAAAACAGATTACCCCTGATTACATATACATATATGCAATAAATACATCCCCCCCCATTAACATTTCTAAAATACATTACACACAATCCTGCTTCGGTCTTCCATTCTGCATAGTATTTGAGAGCTCAAGAGCAGCTGGTATAAATGTCTTCTTAAACCTCTCCGACCTGGACTACATAACAATAAAATTGGAGCTAAAACCACTCATCTGCGCCCAGAGTACGCCATACATGGGGTGGTCATTATTATCAATAATTTTATCTATTTTCCTCAATATGCCACAATGTATCAATTCCTCCCATTGCTCAAAGGACGTACCCACTATCGAGGAAGCCTTCTTAATTATCTTGTTCAACCTTTGGCAATCTTTACCAGAGATGCAGTTACCCCAAGCTGCTACTGCAAAAGCAAATGCCCTCCTCATCACTGTACGATAAAAACATACCATCATTGTTCTTGAAACATCAAATGACCTTAATCTTAAAAAACCTTAAAAAAAACTTTTAAAAAAAAACCTTAAAAAAAAAGGTTACTGTTAGCATGTTACTATATTGGTTACTGTGGGGACATCGGTAGTATATTGGTTACTGTGGGGGCATAATGGTGATAGTACATCTATTGTATATACCCTACTGTACCGGTAGCTTTACAAGATGTTGAATTAATTGTTATCTAAATCAATCTGTAATATAACGTCCATCAATATTCAAACACATTGGGTGAGATTTATTTTTTCTCTTTCTAGTATTTAAGTTTTCTTGTTCCTTTTTTGTCTAGTTTCTTAGTCTAATTTGTCTCAGGTGGATTTGCTTTGTGTAATATAACACAACGCACCTGTGTCTGTTAGTCTAAGGTCCCTTCCACACTCACGAGTGTGATGCGTTGAAGTCGCATCACACTCTCAGCGAGTGCTGCCTGAATCTCCCAGCTCGAACGCTGCAAACCGAAAGTGAACTTAGAATGTCAGTTCAGTTCCAGTTTGCAGCATTCGGGCCGTGCGATCCAGGCAGCACTTGCTGCAATTGTGATACGAGTTCAGGGCATCACCCTTGCAAGTGTGGAAGGGGCCTAACATTGCTCCCTAGTTTTGAAGATGCAAATTTTTTAAAAGAAATAAGTGCTAATTTTTTACTTGCTGTACAAAATAAACCTTTCAAATTTAGTCAAAACAGGTGGATTTGCAAGATAAATGCAACAAATCCATTGAAAAACAGTGTACCACAAGTTGTGGTGCAAATGTGCAAAGGTTGTAAACAGTGTGCAAAAATGGCATTGCCCCAAACATTATAACATTTAGAAGAAAGGTAGTGATAAATCTCCCCCATTGTCTTCTAGCTAAAATGAAATGGTCTTTATGGTCTTTAGGTTATTGATGTAGACATTTACTCTGCAGATGTGGCCAACAATTTATGCCTAATCTGTTATGTTATATGTGGATTATAAGGTTACTCAATTATTTGTCAAAATATCAAACAGCAGTGTATGCTGGTCAACTTACTACCAGTGCTTATGTCATGTAACTCTAGCTCTCGTGGAAGGAATTTATCAGGTCTTGTGTGCAAGAAAACTGTCATAGAAGCCCTTAAACAATTGCAATTTCTGGGGTTTCCCCAGCAGCTGCGATTATTTTTCCCTTCACGCCATGTACAAGGAGTCGTGGAGGGCCGTGAAGGAAGTTGGGGGAATGGGATGGACTTGCTACAGTAGACAAACTTTTACAAGTGAAAGTTCGTCATTCTATGCCAGGAAGGACCAGGTGCAGAAATACACGCTGCACAGCCTGGTTAGCAGATACATCTAGAGCCAGGAACCTCTTGATTCATACAGTGGCACCAGAGGCATGCTAATTTCATCATATGCCAGTGCATCAGCACCAGCCTATTATAAATCTCCCCCTCTGAATCTTATTACCTGATCCAAGCAGAAAGAAACATCTTTAGCTTTAGTTTTAGGCTAAGGTTAACGCCGAAATGCGTTGATCTTCTGAATGTCTTCATCCATGGTTGAACTGGTCCATTATTAAAGCATATATTTTTTATCAGAACAATATTCTGGATGTTTCTTTATATAGAGCCTTTTTGCCTTGCTGTGTCTCGGAACCAGTAATCCATATGGTGTCAAGGAGTAAGTGAGCTGGCTATTCATTTTGCTTGTAATTAGAACACATTCCTAAACACATTCAAAAGTAGCCTTAAAATTCACCTTTCTAGTCTGGCAGTTTAGAGGAAATAACACATGCACTCTTCTCATAGGACATTATAACGAAATTGATCAATTTGCTTTAAGACTGTACTTTGAATTCATTTTAAGAAAGGTGCATTATCAATGTTTTTTCATTTATAGTTGCACTGATAAAGACGATCTAAGGTACTTTGCCAAACAAAAGGGACTGTTACCTGCATTACCTATCATTACTTTATATCCAGTGCTACATCATAAGATGAAAAACATACAAAATAAGACACCTGAATTTTAAAATCTTGGACAAATGTCATAATACAATTTCTCTCTGTGAGGGTAGTGTGTCTGCTTATGGAGGTCAGGTAAGCAGGTACTGTAATACCGTGAAGACAAAGTGGAATTAACGAATGCTCCAGGTACCAATTAAGAGTTGCTTGCAGCCATTTTCACTTTCTTGACTCCTGATCCATTACATGGGAGTGTTAAGATACTGCACCATGGTAACAGCCTCAATACACGAACTACAGATACTCATGAAATCAGCTCCAAAGAAATCCACTTGTTAACCCAATTATCAGTGTTCATCATTGCTGTATGTAATGTTGTTATTTTTTTTCACAACATTTTTTTTCATCGTTTCAGACTACATCCAGTCAGAGCACTTTTCAGACTTCATCCAGTTATTGTCACACACATCTTAGCATTCATATATGAAGGAATTAAAAAGTTACAAATGGAAACTATAAATAGCAGACATAGTCACCAAATGAAGTGACGTGAACTTGAAAAGTTTCCATGGAAACAGATCAGCAAAGAGTGCAAAAGACAGCGAGATGAAGCTCTAAGGATATTGGCAACCTATTCCCAAAGAAGAGACATTGTAGGAAAAAAAACATGAAAAAAGATGGAGCAAAGCTCTAGCAGTCAGAGGAGACCTTGTTAATGTGCTATTTTATGTAATATTTATGTCATGTTAACAAAGGATTATTTACAAGCTAAGAAATCATTAATTTAAGTTCCCACTTTTAATATTGAAATAAATTAAAACTAGGTCGCATAAAACATAAATGTCAATTTAAATAATGCAAATGTTCAATCCTGTAAAACAAAATCCATCATGATAAACCAGGGACACTTACTCATAGATCCAGGCACTGTGACTGTGAGAATCTTCTTATATGTTTTATCCATGGCCTCCTTTCTTCTAAACTCAATTTTTTGAATTTTGCTGTTCAGGTCTGTTCATTTATACTTGAACTTTGGGCCTTTTTAAATCATGATTTTACCTATAGATTAAGAGTTTTAAAAAAATTCTTTATTAAGCATGGAGAGGGGTTTATCAAACAACTGTATGTAGGATAGATTTTCTGGACACCTCTTCAACTATATTAAAAAAGTAAACTGCTGTACTTTTCATTAAAACAGGGCACCACATAAAGATATATATGAAGATATAGATATATTAAAGTGTTTGCACCAGTTTTCTGTCTGCCTTTGCACTAGAAAGAACGTGCAAACTTCTTGTTCATGTATTTATAAATTGTGTGCGCCAGTTTTGTGTCACGGCTGCACTATATCCAGACAAAAAAATGTGCTCCAAAAGGGGAGTATTGGTGCTAAGTGGGACCATGTGTCAAAATTCTGTCCGACGCGTGCCACATTTCTATCTATGACACAATTTTGCATCATGAGCACCAAAAAAAATGGTGCACACTCCCAGAGCAGTGCAGGGGGCGCCAGATTGATGAAGAAAGTGTGCCATAATTCATGAATCTGCCCCACCCTGCACACTACACAGGCAAGCTTTACGTAGTGCAGTGTTCACTGTTTTTGATAAATGTTGGCCATAGACTTTTTTCTTAATGAAAGTCAAGGGCAGAGGTATCTTAAAATAAGAGTATACCTTTGCCTGTGCAAAAACAATGTACATATATATAGATAGATATAACTATGGGTGAACTTAGATTTGTGTGTCAACTGCGCCGCAAAAAGGGAATCACTACACATATTTTCCTGCAACTTACAGGCTCATATGGCCAAATATATCCCAGTTTGTATTTTCCTTAAGTGCATAAAATTTATTTTGTGTTAGGAAGGTTAGAACATAGTAAGAACTTTGTTGCTCTGAATCTTCAGTTTTTCAGATTTATGATCAGGATTTAGAACATCAAATTTATAAATCAGTGATCTGTGCAACAAATTATAGGAACCTGTTAGACATAAGGGACATAAATAAGAGCTTTATGGCCGCACTGCAAGGTATTTCCTTTTTACACAGCAAAGACCCTAATTAATGTTAACATTTGTAAACCTGACAATGAAATACAGCAACTTCATAAAGTTACAATGTATAAATCTTACTGCAAAGGTGACACTTATCAACCAGGACTCCCAGACCAGTGTTTATAAATTATGTTGAATCAGCTTGAGTGTGTATGCGCATGCACAGAACAGTTGGCCCGTGGATGAGCAGTCACTGTGCATGTGCAGACGGCAGGCTTTGCGGACAAGGGCGCGCAGCAATGGGGAGCTGCGTGTGAAGTTATCTGGTAGGAGGATCAAAGAGGCTACTGGGGCGTGTAGTAGCCGCGCTGTGTACCCTCCGCTCCGGCTACTCCACGCCCCAGTAGCCTCTTTAGAAAATTTACATATTAGCAAAATAACAGTTAGCAAAAGATTGCGGGGATGTGAGGATTAGCCCTTACAAGGAATATCCTTACATCCTTCAAATGCACCTACCACCCAATCTACCTTTATATGGTAGGTTCCCTTTAAAGGGCCAGCGCACCGATAATTGGCACTGGCTGTCCGCCTGCCAAAATAAATTCCTGCCCCTTCCTGTGTCCCCTGCTGGATCTTTGTGCCTCATAGCCTTAGAGAAAGCTTTCCTGATGCCTTGTGTGATTATCCTGATTTCCTGTTGTGATTTCGATTCTGTTCCTGACCTCGCTCCTGTGCTGCCTGTCCTAACCTACTGCTACATCCCTGATTCCGATCCTGTGCTGCCGGTCTCGACCTCCTGCCTGTTCCCGACCATGAGTTTGCCTGGCGATTCTGTACTACACCTTGGCTGCCACTGCGGACAAAGTCACGCCTGTGGAACGACCTGGTGGTCCAACCCACTTTGCGGTGGGCTCTGGTGTAAAACTGGATACCACTTAGATTACAGTCCCAGGTGTCAGCTTACGTCATTTGCCAGCGATGGTGAAAACTTAGCCCCCATCCTCTTTGTTGTATGGTGGGAGGAAATGTATATATTCACTGACAGCAACCCGTTCATCCCTCAGATGATCAGGTACGGCCGCTACATCGACGATATCATTATCATATGGAACGTCGGTGTTGCGGCCGTGCCTGACTTCATTCAATATCTCAACAATAATCCACTAAATTTATTTTTCACGTTTCAGTGGCAGAAAAATAACATCACGTTTCTGGATCTAAATTTGGACACACAGGCCAATTCAGAACACATATTTACATCTACTTACCGTAAGAATACAGCCCGAAACACTATACTCCATAGTTCCTCATGTCATCCTGGTAGGGGAAATGCTTAGAGCAAAAAGAAATTGCTCCATTGACATAGTATTTCAAAAGGAAGTCAATCTAATAGAAAAGAGAGGCTACACAAAATGGAATTTAAACAGAGCTAAAAATATTAGCCGTAATAGATCCAGAGAAAACTTACTCTCTGATTCACACAGATATTCCTCTATTCCCACACAAAAAACTAAACCTACCTTTGTTACAACATTTAGTGTTGAACATAAAATTATAAATAACATCATCAATACATTCTTACCTATGCTATATCAGGACGACAAGTTGCGGCAAATTCTACAAGAAGGCGTTTCTTTTTCTACCAGAAAAGCTCCC